>VSMD01101235.1:0-125699 GCA_008750895.1 Mirza zaza | reverse complement strand
ATCATGGGCACAGTAGTCATGGGCACAGCGATCATGGGCACAGTAGTCATGGGCACAGAGCTCATGGGCACAGTAGTCATGGGCACAGAGCTCATGGGCACAGTGATCATGGGCACAGTAGTCATGGGCACAGCGATCATGGGCACAGTAGTCATGGGCACAGAGCTCATGGGCACAGTAGTCATGGGCACAGCGATCATGGGCATAGTAGTCATGGGCACAGAGCTCATGGGCACAGTAGTCATGGGCACAGCGATCATGGGCACAGTAGTCATGGGCACAGAGCTCATGGGCACAGTAGTCATGGGCACAGTGATCATGGGCACAGAGCTCATGGGCACAGTGATCATGGGCACTGTGATCATGGGCACAGTAGTCATGGGCACAGCAATCATGGGCACAGCGATCATGGGCACAGCGATCATGAGTACAGCAGTCACGGGGACAGTGGTCATGGCACAGAGGTCGTGGGCACAGAGGTTACATACACACAGCAGTCATGCACACAGCAGTCATGTACACAGCCATTATGGACACAGAGGTTATAGGCAGAACTGTGGTCATGCACACACAGCAGTCATGCACATGACAGTCATAGGCACAGTGGTCACAGACACAACACTCATGGGCACAGCACTCTTGAGCACGGAGCCCATTCGTGCAGAGGTCATGCACTTCATTCATGCTAAGCCCACGGGGCATTTCTGCTGAAGTCATTAGCAGGCTGGCGGACAGCTCCTCATGCCTCCATGGGAGCTTTCTGGCAAGCTAATCCCTGCATAGCTGGGACATTAAATCATCGCTCCTTCTGCCTGTGGGCTGCCCAGGTACACCTGGCTTCAGTTAGCCTTCCCCACTGAACAGAAACACATGTGAGCCTGGCGCTCAGCTAAGGCGGGAGTCTGTACGCATGGGCTCCTGGGGGCAGGCTGGGGCCGAGGGGCCATGAGGAGGGATCTAAGGCATCCCTTCAAAAGTGTGTTTTTTGGCACACAAGTGTTCTGTGAGATGTAGTTAGGTTCCACGGAAAAAAGGTTTCCTCGGTCAAGCACATTTGGCAACGTCTGCATGGAACCAAAGCAAACAGAGGATTTCTCAGAGGCTTTACTGGGCGACCCTGAGAGGAGAACAGAAAGCACAGTGTTTCCCAAGCAGCCTTTGCCGGTGTTTCAGGAAGGGTGCTTTCGGCTGCAGGTGGACAGGAACCCAGCTCTAAATCAGTTAAATTCTCTGGGCGGGTATTAGCTCACATAATAGCAAATCCAGAGATGGGCGCTTCCAGGATTCAGCAGCTAAACAATGTCATCACAGCCAGACTGCCTCCACCGTTCCCCTCTGCCATTCACAGACGGCAGCCTCGTGGGCCCAAGATGGCGGCCGTGGCTCCAGCCTCCCATGCGGATGCCACAACAGCCAGCAGCACCAAGGAGACGGCTTCTTCCCAGACATGTTTTAGGGAGTCAGGTGAACTTTTCCCAGAAATCTCTCGAAAGGCTTCCCTCCACATTTCATCAGCCAGAACTGCATCACATGCTCTTGCCTATTAATAAAACAATGATCTGTGGCTTTAGACCCATTAGTTCCCAAACTGAGGGCTGGGGCACGCCAGAGTGCCTCAACAAATCCAGGGGTGCCGAAGATGGTTTAAATTTTCAAAGGAAACTGAGTAACACTGGACATCTGTTGGACACCACAAGAGCTCCTAGCTCAGGGTAGTCATAGTTTCAACTTTAGATCACACTACATTCTTTCGATGGTGCCATATCTTTGAGAAGTTTTTGGTGGTTGCTGCAATAAAAACAAGTATTGAATAAAAATCAGTGTGGAGTGGGAAGTAAGAGTGGTGGTGTCTGATACAATTCCGCAGTTTGAGAAGTTGTGCAGCGTTCAATAGATGCACACATCCCAATAGTTAGTCATTGTAATTACTTAATAAATTAGATCTATTGTACAACATGGTGACTATATTTAATAACAATGCATTGTATACTTGGAAATTTCTAAGAGAGTATATTTTTAAGTGTTTTCACTGCAAAAAAAATGATAAGTATGTGAGCAATGAATGCATTAACTGGACTAAGCCATCCCACAATGTTTACAGATATCAAAATATCATGTTGCACACCACAAATATACACAATTTTGTCAATTTCAAAACACAATTACATAAAATAAATAAAGTGTTGCTTGCTTGCAAAAAAGCAATACAAAATAAAACAAGTTTCTAAAATTAAAAAAAGAATTAATTAAAATTATAACTTTTCTCCCTCAGTTTGTGTATGTTGTTTTTGCAATTGGCTAATAAGTTTTGGGGGCATAAATACTTCCTGAGTTGTTTGGGGCTAACTCAGCAGAAGCGTTAGGTATTTCTTTTAGCTTAGGGACACAGTGAAAAAAATTGCTGAGATGAAAAGCCCCATGGAGAGAGAAAGTTGGGGAACTTCTAGCTTAGACTGATCATGGATTACTCCTTGGGGCACGAGCTGCACCTGGAGCCTGCTTTACCTGAAGCCCAGGAGAGGTGTATACTTGAATAAACTCTTATAAACAAAGGAGGGAAAGGCACTAGGAAGCTAGTGTTCAGCAGAGCACATTATCAAGATTGCTGATCCACGCCAGCAATTCTGTTCCATAGGTTACTTCCTTCCTGCTCTGCATCATTGCTGCCTGGGACTTGGTGGCTTCCACCCCACTAGAATGCCTTGTTGTCCGGGAAGCCTCCGGGGGCAGATGACTTCAGCGATTCACAGCCCCTGTCCTTTGGCTTCATCCTCTCTGCCCTCCTCTGCTCACTTCTTCTCTCCACCCACCAGACGCAGATGGAAACCTCACGGCCCCCACAGACACTCTGAGACATCAACTTCCATCTTCCTGCTAGGCCTGGGCTGGGCACTTATGCTCAGACCGAGCTCACATGCCAGCCTGTGCCGCCTGGGTTCCCGCCTGGCCCTGTACAGTGTGGGGCGTCCACAAGGGCTCTCCTTGGCCTCCTGCACCGATCCAGCCTGAACACGATGACGCATCATAGCCGGCCCTGCTCCTTCTCCACGACATCTCCCCCCCATGCCTGCCACAGTCCGGATCTTGGTGCACTTGGTTTGCGCAGCCTGGGAGGTGCTGTATACCCCTGCCTCCCTCACCCTAAGGCAGCTCCCACTCCACCCCTTGCCGTTCACTCCCCTTCACGGTGTGTTGTGTTGTCATTATCTCAACGTGAAACGATCTCGTGTGCTTCACTTTTGCCTGCCTTTTGGCTGTCTGCCTCTGAAGAGGAGCGTGGGGCAGAGGGAGGCCCTGTCTAGTCCTGTACTATTCCCCAGCTCCAGGAGCAAGGCCTGCACGTAGACAATCAATACCCATCAGTATCTGTCCAGTGAATGACCAGCACTCACAAGGGCCCTAGGAGGCAGGAGTCATGCCCCCATTTCACAGGCATGCATGTGAAGCCCAGGGAGTAAGCCCCATGCTCCACGCCACAGCCTGGAGGGACAGAGCTGGGTCTCTTCCCTCTCTCTCCAGTTGTCCAGCTGACCTCAGACCTGGTCACTTTCATAAGGAAATGCAGCGGACAGGCCACGGTGGCAAAATATTCTGCATTCCTGCAGCCATGCCCAGGCTGTATGCCCTCAGGGGTGCACAGCTTCCTGAGATAGTCGTGGGGGTAGGCAGAGGCCAGTGTGGGTGGCAAGAGGCCAGCAGGCCTGCCTGGCTTGGGCACGTCCCTTTCTGTGGCCTCAGGCAGACACCCACACTCTGGGGGCCTCAGTTTCCCCATCTTGGCAACAAGGGTGCTTGCTAGACTCCACACATCGTTGTTTTGCTCTTTTGATGCCAGATGCAAGTCCAACAGGACACAACAAGTTCACAGAAGAGGAAAGGAGAAGACCCTGCCCCTGCCGGCCCACTGACCCTTGACCTTTCTCTTCCAGGGCCTCTCCCCCGCCCTACCTGGACCCGAGAAGCAGCTGCGCTTTGTTTCCACTCGCTATGCTATAACCTCCCCGAGGACAAAGTCATAGGTGGCCAGCTCCCTTACAGCCAAGGACCCCAAAGACCAGGGGCCCACCTCACCTTCGGTCACATTGCCACCAGGTGGCCGAGCCAGAGTCTGAGCACAGGTGCATGCAAGGCCAGCCCCGAGCTCCGACGTGTCCCCCCATGCAGCCTCGCTCCCGCAGGACACACGCCAGGCCTCTCCCAATGCCAAGCTGCATGACGCGTGGGCCGCCGTCTCTGGAGGTGGTGAGCATCAGACAGAGCCGGTTCTCAGAGTTATTTCTAGAGCTGCTGGCATAGCAGAGACCTGAATGTGTGTGCGTGTGTATTTGTGTGTGTGTGTGTGTGTGTGTGTGTGTAATGAACTTCCACTAGGGTAGGGGACCCACAAGGAAGGAGGAGGTGGCACTCATGGGGGGGATGTTCCTGCTGTGAACCTAGGGGCCACCTGGCCCCACCCTCATGTGTCTCTGCCCCTCCTGGGATCCTGAGCTTCTGGGCAGGGACTCACTAGGGGACGTTAGCGTAATTTTGGAAACCTCGTTGGCAATGCAGAATGCGCCTGCATCTGCTTTTCTGAGTGCTCTGGGCTTCCTCCAGGGCCGGGAAGGAGGGTGAGCTATGTCTGCTCTTTCCCTCCGTCCCCTCCACTCAGGGTCCGCTGCCGGGCTGGCTTCCCCGTCTGCGGTAGACTCGGTCAGGCAGAAAAAGGCCCGGTGTGCCTGTGGCCCTGGGAAGTCCCTGTGTTCCTCTTGCCATTCCCAGGCTCTCAGCACACTCCTCCAAGGGACAGGCACTGAGCCTTGTCACTCACTGTCAGCCACAGGTCCCCACAGCAGTTCTCAGGAAGGAACCCAGGCCAGAAGGTCAGACCCTCGGTTTCCAACGCGCCGGCCTGACTGCCAGGCAGCTGTGTGAGCTCGCACCAGTTACGTGAGCTCTCGGAGCCTCCCAGGTAACGTCCCGCTTTGACAGAGGAGAAAGTAAATGTCTTCCTACTGCAAAGTACAATAGCCCACGGAAGCCTGGGCAGCAGGAAGCTGGGCTCGAGGAAGCGGAGTTGGTCGTGCTCTCTCTCTCCCTAGGACTGGGCAACCCCGGGGCACAGCCGGGCTTCAGCACTTGGCTTCCTGCCAAGTAGAGGGGCTGCTGTCACCGCACTGCGTCCTTGAGGGGAAGCCAGAGACAGGCCAGGGGAGGCGGGAGGCATGTAGACACCCTCCAACGAGGGCCATGGGGGTAGCAGGGAGGCAGGACCGAGGACAAGAAGGACCTATGAGGCCCCATACCTGTTTTCAAACCCCTGGGGCCTGTCCCCAAGCAGGGGGACAAATTGGCTTGGGAGTTTTCATGGGGCAGAAACAGGATAAGTGTGCAGAAGCTGAAAGGGAGACGGACGGTCTGTCCCACAGCGGGAAGAACTTGCCCGCACCTGAGCAGTGTGGAGCCGGGGAGCTGGACGTAGGGTCGTGCCCCCACCACCCAGCCCTCCCAGGAGCAGGTGGCAGCGGGGCTGGCATGCTGGTTTACACGAGGTCCTCAGCAGAGTGGCCAGGCCGTGCTAAGCCACCGCGGCTGGGGTTCCGGTGCTGACCCGCATGTGCCGTAGGGCGCTGCTGAACTGGATTGTTCACACACACTGCCGTTTCTCCCAGCCGAGCCGGCCTGGCCGACGGTGCGGTAGGGACCTCCTCTCCAGCGTGCTGGGTGGGTCGGGAGCAAATGAGCCAGCAGTGCCCTGAAAGAAACACCCCTATCCTCTGCAAGGCTCCCAGGTGACATCCAGCAAGTACATTCTATGCTCCCACTCGGGCTCCAGACACCAGGCTCTGTCCCTGTCCTCAGGAGCTTCCCTGGTGCAACCTAGAGACTATCTCCGGGCTGGATCCATGCCTGGGGGGGCACTGTCTTCATCACACTGGGAAAACGAGGTGACAGTCGTCAGTGTCTGTCCCACGGGCTGAGAAAGGCTCTGAGGGTTGTCTCGGGTAGGAAGCAAGCCAGGGAGGGGTGTGGTTCTCCACTCCACACCCCCGGCCAATAGCTGTGAAGCCAGCACTCGGGCCCAGTCTGCCCGGCTCCGAAACTCACGGCCGGACTGCCTCCAGTCAGAGGCTAAGGACCCCACCCATCAGCTGCGGCTGGGTGGCAAGAAGAGGGGTCAGGTGGGCGCATGCCTCATCCATCAGCCGGGACAGGAAACACCCAGTCTTTCTCAACAGGGTCACCCCAGCCTGCCAGGGCTGTCGGGAGGGCACACAGGCCAAGTTGTCCCTCTCGACCCGGGAAGGGCACCCTCAGCCCACTTCTCCTGTGCACTCAAAACACTCCAGGTCACCTCCACCAAGCAGGCTCCGAGGGGGCAGCAGTGTGTCCCAGGAGGAGTGAGGATCTGCATTCCAGCTCGGACGCTGACTCAGGCTTGCTCAGCCTCGCCTCTGCAAGACGAGCGCCCGACACCCACAGGAGGAGCTGCAGAAAGGCTCACGGGAGGTCACGGCCACACTCACGCCTGGCCTGGAACCCAGCGCACATTCAGTAAGGGCACCATGAATGCCACACTCGCCCACGCTGCCACCTGCCCAATGACAGGGAACTCACTCCAGTTACACAGCCACCAAGCTTCTACTCAGTTCTGACGAGAGTGACGTCATCTGAGCAAAAAGAAGAAGAAGACTCTTTTCTCTGTCTTTGGACAGAACGCATGCACAATTACTCCACCCGTGCCCCATGACAGCCCTCTAAATGTGCAGAGACCGGGCAGGACTGAACTTGGCATCGCACCCGAGCTACCCCAGGCTAAACTTCCCTGGATCCTGAAATTCCCCCTCCCAGTAGGTGGCTTTTAGGACCTACACCACCCTGACCACCTTCCTTTGGACTGACATCGTCATGGCCCCTTCTCTTCCTCCACTGCCAGCCCCCCTCTCAGCCCCGACCCCAGCTCCCCACACAGTCTGCCCAGGGCCAGAGAGACAGCTGGGGTGCCCTGCGCAGGACCCAGAGAGTGTCCTCAGGGGCAGCTGAGAGCCACAGCAGCACCAGCTGCTGGGGAGGACGGGTCACAGAGTGCTGGGACCCGCTCGTGCCCTCTGTGTCCGGCCAGAGCCCCCAGTGCCCCACGGAGCCATCTCTCTGAGAAGCCAGATGCTGTGCTGCCCACCTGCCCTCCATCAGAACTCAACAAAAGGGACATAAATAAATAAATACGCCCTGCTGAGCTCCTTCCCCCTAAGGATCTCCAATGCACGGGCAGATGCTTCAAGAGACAGCATTTTCCCAGAGGGACAATGGGTGAGAGGCGTCCTGACTGTGGAAGAATTTTTTGTCAGACATTGTTGTTAGTTCCATTTTTTTAAAAACAAGCTATAATGGCGGCGGGGGGGGGGGGGTGGGAACCTCACTTAGATTTCTGTAAGACCCAGGAGGTTTCCTGCATTTCAACTTTTGTTTGTTTGTTTTTGTCAATATGTTAGTATCTGAAATTTGTAAAGCACTCTTCGCTTGCAGCCAGCAAAATTCCCCTGTCAGAGGGCAGTGTTTGAAAACAGTCTTCTTAATTTCTTTCAGCTGGGCCCCTGTGGCTGGATCTTAGGTTGACACAGATTTCTTGTCCCCGGGCCCCTCCCACATCCGTGTGGCTAATCACGTGAGGGACACGGGGAAGTGCTCGTGCTTAAAGCAGTTAGAGACGCCCCTGGGCACACTGGCCTCAGAGCAACGTGCCACTCAGTTTGGGGACAAAAGCTCCCTAGACCCCATCAGGCCTTCTTGGGCAGAACCCTGCAGCCCCAAGGATAAATGTCCTCCGCTCTGGGGACACTGCACAGGACTAGGAGGGTATTTTCCCAAAGGGCACAGGGCAGCGAGTCATGTGGCTGTAGCCGTCTAGAGCAAGGAAGGTTAGGCTAGAAGCAAGAGAAGTATCGAAATAGGCAGAGAGCCTGGGACCCCTTTGAAAGGGGACCCTGGTGACGAAGGATGGTCCCTGGGCTGGTTTTCTCATGCAGTGGCACCAGCGGTTCTCTCAGGCTGAACTGCTGCATGTAGGGAGAAGAAGGAAGGAGTGGAGGGGCTCTGTGAGGGAAGGCCTGGCCCATGGACCACCCCCTCTCTCCATAGACAATGGAGGCTCCTGTCCTGCCTGTCTGGGGCACTAGGCCTGGGGCTGTGGAGAAGCAGGTAGAGTCCGCCCCCAAGGAGGTGGCAGGTCCTGGATGCTCACTGGCCCTCTTCCTCCCCTTCCTGGTGCTGATGACCCAACAGAGGCCCAAAGAGGCTCTGCCATCCCACCTGCCCAGGGCGCAGGATTGCCAGATGTGACACGGTACCCAGTTAAGTTTGAATTTCAGATAAAAAATTAATTTTTTTTAGTATAAGTATACACCAAATATTGCAATGGGACATGTACATCCTAAATAATTTTCATGGTTTGTCTGAAATTAAAATTTAACTGCTCTTGTTTTTGCTGAATCTGGCAGTGCTACCAGGGCACAGAGTATGCAGGCAGCGGAGCTGGAACCCGAGCCAAGACCCCATCCCCAGGCCTCACCTCTTGCCCCAGGTCCCCTCACCTCCCTCCTTTCCTGTATCCTCTGCCCTCCAAACTCTGCTGGGGGCAGGGTTGCTGCAGCGATGCTTGGGAGGAATTGTCCTCATCCTCCCTAGCAGTCAACTTCAAACCCTGGAGCCGGAAGTGTGCCTTGTACCCTGCCCACCCCCCAATATCTCTCTGACCTGGCCCGGCCGCTGCTTCGCAAAGTCAGTGGAGCCGCAGAAGCAGAGAAGGGGTGGGAGCAGAGGAGCAGGGGTGGGGGCGGAGAAGGCTGCGAGTGAGCACTGGACCATGTGCTAAAGTGCCAGCCAGATGGCCATCTGTGCACTTTGGCCTCCCAGGCCTGTCTCGGAAGGAGGGATGAAGCCAGAGCCAGACGAGGGTGGGGACCCACCAAGTGGCTCTCTGCACACTCTGCCAAGCACATGCCACCCCTCACCCAGCAGACATGCATGTGGACACAGGCCCTCTGCTCGCTCCTGTAGCTGGGCAGCGCTGACGGGTCTGTGGGGGCCCCTGCTCTGCCCTGGCCCAGCCAGGGTCACAGTCCACCCTGCGGAAGCACTGGCAATGTTCAGGGGACTTCCCAGAGCACCCACGGAGCCCCAGGCACTGCTCACCGTGGCTGTCGGTGAGTCGGACGTGGGAGAGCCAGCCCCCAAGACAGGTGCTGTTGTGGGAAAGCCCAGCACTCAGGACTGGAGGGTTGACTCTGGAATCACTGAACTCCCTGGAGGAGGCCACAAACAACCCCCTCCTCTTTCAGGACTCAGTTGCAGCATCTGTGGAATGGGGATCCTCACCCCTGACCCGCCCGCCCGCCTTACAGAGATGGTGAGGATTCAGTGTGTATTAGAAAGGAAAGGGCCTTGTAGGCTAGAAGGGGCTGAGAAGACCCATAATCTCTGCTTCCCACGTACGCTTCCTAGATTAAAGGGAGGCTTTTCATTTCGGTTGAGTGTGCTATGTCTCCGATAGCCAGTGTTTGCGCAGACAGTCAGGGCTGGAGAAGTCGCCACAGGCTGGTCTTGTGTGTCACACCAGCCTGTCACCTCCCACATTTGGCCCACTGGATCTCTATTAACATAACCCGTGCCTCTCACAGAACCTATTGTCAGCTCTAACCCTGTGCCTGTTTCCTGTGCTCTGCTGCTAACATTCCCAGCCCTGGCCTGGGTGGGCCTGGGGCTGCATGGCGCCCTGCTCCGAGGCCCGCACAGATCCACCCTCTGGGGCCACGTCCACTAGACCCGGCGGAACCGTGCTCCGGAGCCAGAAGGGGATTAGAGGCCCCCGCTGAGCCGGAGCTGGGGATCTGGCACAGAACACAGAAAGGGGAGGGAGCGGAGCCAACAGCCCCGGGGCTTCCTGAAGACACTTTGCACCAGCAGCCTCCTGTTTCCTGGGCTTCTACCAATGGAACAAACCCCACTTGGCCCTGGGTCTCCCAGATCCGGACTACCCTGGGGTCGGGCACCGCGTGGGGCCGGGGGTGCCCAACAGCATGGCGGAGTCAAGGCCCTGGCCCACGTTGCTCCCCCGTCTCACCATCTACCCGGCTTGCTCCATAGTTTCCCACGAGGCCCCTCTCCTCCCGGGGCCTGAATTCCCTCAGCTGTAAACTGAGTCAGGGAAACAGGGATGGCCCAGTGAGCTCTCACAGCAGAGTGGGTCTTAGAGAAGCAGATTCTACGTGGAGGAGGGGTGTGGCGCCGCCAGCTGTCCTGGAAGTGCCCACCCTTCCCCCAGCACCTCATGCACACCCGGCCCTCGCGGCAGCCAGACAGCAGACCCCGTGTCCAGCCCTCCTCCGTGCACCCGGGCGCCGGGCCCCGGCCGGCCCAGTAAATGTCTCCCTCACATGCCGAGAGGCCAGAGAAAACAAGCTGGAAGGGCCCCCAAGGGCCAAGGCTGGAACAACTTGAGCAACAAAATAAATAATGAGAGTATCATATGATAGCTAGCAGAATAAAATAGGGACCCGTGAGTCTGCAAGGTTATAAATAAATAACTGAATAAATAAATACACGGGGACAGTTCTTCCTTACAGAAGAATTCCAATTAATAAATGTAGAACAAACAGGGGAAAATAAAAAAAAAATCACCATGAGAACATAACAATTATCGCAGGCGAGATTCACTGACGTATGCTGGAATTAGTGGGTGAGAGTTTGAGGAGAAACAGGATATTTGGATTTTCTCAAAGTATCTCCCCCAAGGGATTTATTTCTTATGAAGGGGGAAAACACACACACACACAGTAATCTGCAGCAGAGAAACCCGGAAGGCCCCGCCTTAACTTGGCGATCAAGGTTAACCTCGCCAGTAATAAGACATCGCCATCAGCACCTGTCCCCGACGGGATGCGCTGAGACACACATGTCACTTACGTAGTTTTCTTGCCCAAAAGCACACCCTGGATCCCATCCTGGGGCAAAACAATCAGACAAATGCAAACGGAGGAGCATCCTGCAAAATATCCATGAGTACCCCGCTAAAGTGTCAAGGTCATGAACAGGAAGGACACGCTGAGGAACTGGCACAGACCGGAAAAGACTAAGGCGACTGCAACAAGGGATCCTAGATTGAATCCCGGAACAGTATCAGAACATTAAGAGAAAATCTAGTGACATCTGAATCAGCTGTATAGTTTAGTAATAGTACTGTCCAACGTTAATTTATTGGCTTTAATAATTATAAATTATGTAGGATGTTAACATTAGGGAAAGCTAGGTGATGTTTGTAGAAAACACCCTGTGCTATATTTGTAACTTCTTAATTTCAAATAAAAAGATAAAAATAAAATCTCGGCCCCATATTCCACTCTCTAGGGCTCTTCATTGATGCCAACCAATAGTTTCCACTGCTACCTTCCCGGGGGGGTCTATCGCTGAATAAATGATGGGTCCCTCTGGGCCAGGAGCTTTGCATACACAATTTCATCGGAAGCCTCACAATGATTCTCTTTAAGAGGTATGATTAGCCCCATTTTATAGATGAGGAAACTGAGACCCAACGCCACACACAAGAAAGTAGAGGATCTAAATGCAGTGTCTACATGCAGAGACTATGACAACTGATAGCACCACTCAAACGTGGTAGCTCACGGAGGAGGTTTCAGGTCTGTGGCAGGCAGTGAGGACAGAGCCTTTTGGTCCCTAGAAGCATGGTGCTCAGATGCCACATACCCTAATCCAAATGGAGGGCTGGTCCTTTGACAGTAGGGTAAAAAGAACGTTCTAGAATGCCTGGGCACAAATCCCAGGTCTGCTATGTATGTATTGTGTATACCTACAGAAAGTTTCTTAATCTCTCTGGGTTTCATCTCCTCTCATAAACAATGAGGGTAATATTTAGTACTCATCTACAGCCTTGCTCTGAGGGCCCAGCTCTTAGGACAGTTGTACACACTCCATGTGTTAATCATCGCTTTTGTCTTCACTCTCTGCATCTGTCCCCAGCCACCTTCCAAACGCCAGCTTGCTGGGTAGGGTTTCCTAAGCAAAACAGAGTCTCCATCCAAGCGAAAACTCATAGAGCACTGTGCAGAGAGGAGCAAGAGAGGAATGTCTGATTGTCAACATGAAAGTTGTAAGGTGGCCAGGTGTGTAATCCTAGCACTCTGGGAGGCTGAGGCAGACGGGAGGATGGCTTAAGGTCAGGAGTTCAAGACCAGCCTGAGAAGAGCGAGACCCTGTCTCTACCAAAAATAGAAAAAATTATTGGGGCATGGTGGCATGCACCTGTAGTCCCAGCTACTAAGGAGGCTGAGGCAGGAGGATTGCTTGAGCCCAGGAGTTGGAGGTTGCAGTGAGCTATGATGATACCACTGCACTCTACCCAGAGTGATGGATTTAGACTCTGTATCAAAAAAAAAAAAAAGAAAAGAAAGTTATAAGATCTTACCAGCCTGACATCGTAAACTACACAACAACCAAGAACCATATAGACACTGTGGAGCTGGAAAAATGCCAAGGCAAGGAAAGAAGCCCCGGGATGATCCAACTCTCTATTAACTTTCATGTGATCCACAGGTGGCAACCCTACCTGGACAGGTGCGATCACTCTAAAGTTAAAAATTGGAGAAAGAAAGAAAAGGGAACAAAGAGAAAGGGAGAGAAAAAAAGGGAAGGGGAAGAAGGAAAGAGGAAAACATTTTACCAAATGATCTCACCAAGGAATCCTAGAATTCCTGAAATTTTGCCCATGAATCAATAAATCTCAGAACGCTGTTGAACACCAAAATCTAGGCAATGCTTGGCTCCTGCTGGCTCGGTGAAAGCATTATTTCTTTTAAATGCATGGAATGATTGAGATCAAAGTGACAGCTACCTTGCTGATGTACACCTGGAGACTGAATTGATATGAGCATTGGCAGAGTACACCCCATGGTTCCTAGAGTGCTGAAGTCTGTTAAACACCAGAATTCTCATCAACTTGATCAAAACCAATAAATGACTCACACCAGGTCTATATGTGGGTACTTTTGTGGTAGTAAGGCTGATTGAACTGATTTTTGGACTGCAGAAATCCATATTTTTGCATAGCTAATTGGTTAGCCTTAGCTGCTGTGTTTTGAGGATGTACATTTTGCATCCAAGTACATTGCAGACCTCTCGCCACCACTGCAAATACCTGGATGGCAAAAGACAGCCTCCTGGGAGTTATATATCCTATATATCCTCCTTATTTTAATCAGGCTTTGCAACAGACTGAGATCTCACCTGCATTTGCCCTTAACTATTCTTTGCTTTAGTAGCCTCAGCTATATAGATTGGGAAGGTTAGACTAGGTGAGTGGTTTTCCACCTTGAGTGCACATTAGAACCCTGGGAAAATTTTCTAAAATCCCAATGCCCAGCTGTAACTAATTATATCAGAGTATCTTGAGTGGATCCCAAGTATTGGTCTTTTTTTAACAAAAACAAAAATAAAAACAACAAGAAAAAGAAACAAACACACACAAAACACACACACACACAAAACCACACACACACAAAGCTGGGTGCAGTGGTTCATACCTGTAATCCTAGCCCTTTGGGAGGCCAAGGTGGAGGGATCACTTAGGTCAGGAGTTTGAGACCAGCCTGGGCAACATAGCCAGACAAAAAATTTTTTTTAATATGAACTGGGAGTGGTGGTGTATGCCTATAGTTCCAGCTACTCGGGAGGCTGAGGCAGAAGAATCACTTGATCCCAGGAGTTTGAGGCTGCAGTGAGCTAGAATCATGCCACTGCACTCCAGCCTGGGTGACAAAGCAAGACCCTGTCTCTTAAGTAATTAATTAATTAAAATAAAAGCAAAATAAAAAACCCAGTGAATGTCTCCTTTCAGTTATGATAGAGTAACTGCTACCAGAACAACTCTCGCCTGTATTAGCTTCCTATTGCTGCTGTACTTAAGCAATATAAATTTGTTATCTTATAGACCTGGAGGCTGGAAGTCTGAAATGAGCCTCAGTAGGCTAAAAATCAAGGTGTCAGCAGGGCTGCGTTCCTTCTGGAAACTGTAGGAGAACCCATTTCTTTGCCTGTTCCAGCTTCTGTTGTCCTTGGCTAGTGTTTCCCTTCTTCTGTCTTCAAAGCCAGCAAGGTTAGGCCAAGTCTTTCTCATACTGCTGTCATTTTGGTTTACTCTCTTTTCTGTCTCCTTCTTCTGCTTTTTATCCCTTACCCTCACCTGGATAATCCAAGATCACTTCCCTCTTTTAAAGTCAGCTTACTAACTGCTTTAATTTTATCTGCAATCTTAATTTCCCTTTGCCCTATAACATAACATATTCACTGGTGCCACAGATTAGGATGTGAACATCTCTAAAGGGCCATATACTACCTACCACACCACCTAAAACAGAAAAAAATGTATGAAAATATGTAAAACAACTGTTTCAGACATTGGACTATAGGCATCACAATCCTTTAGGCTCTGAGAGAAGGCAAACAAAGAAGATGAGTCCTATGATTCCACATATGTCTGCCTACAGGCATTTGGTGGACTTGGCAAAGGTTCCCAAGAAACCAAGCACATCGTGCAGTCTCCACGAGCTGACAAGACAGAAATTAGAATTTGGGAAGGCTGAGACTGCTAGAATTTGTGGGCCAGAGTACTGAAAAAGGAAGAAGCTACCCAGAAAAAGAGGTCCAGAAATCTGCATAGACATCCCCTTAATCTTTGATTGAACACTAAACGGTGAACATATAGGGAGAGACTCCATTAAGCCAGGCTAAGAGCAATTGCCAGAGAAAGAACTACTGGGGTACTGTAAGCTGAACAAATACCGAAGCTCAATAGAGTCGAAAGACACTTGAGTTCTGACCAAATAGAATGGAGAGAACTCATCAAACACACAGGGCATTTACAGGAGAAATCCTGCAAAAGGTACACCTTAGTTGTAGAACTAGGAGTTAAGGCTACTCTAGACCCTACACAGCTTAAAAACAAGTCTCAAAAGTGCAAGATGATCTGAAAGTAAACCAACTGGCTGCCAGACCACAACTCAGTGCACTTTATGAAAGAAAACAAAACTCAGATGCTCAGAAACTTCATACACACAATGTCCAGCATCCATTAAAAAATATCCAAACATGCAAAATAGCAGAAAAATATAACTCAATATATTTCAATAGAATTAGCCTATAGCATCAAACCTGGAAATTTCAGAGGTGATAAAAATTAACGTAAAAAGACTTTAAAATTGCTATTATAAATATTTTCAAGGTTTAAGGAAAACATAAGCATACTGAAGAGAGAAAATGGAAGTATTTTTTAACAAATCTGGAACATCTAGAGCTAAAAATTACAATATCTAAAATGAAATATTCACCAGAAAGACTTAAGAGCAGATTAGACACTGCAGAAAAAACACATAAGTAAAATTGAATAAAAAGGCAAGAGAGACTATCCAAACAGAAGCAAAGAGATAAAAATAGAAAAGCTAATAAATTAAACAGAGCCTCGGTGACATGTAAGACAATACTAAGTGGTCTACCATTGCAAAGGAAAAACAAGCTGTTTTTGTCTCTCTACTCTCACTCAAAACACAGAACACTTCCGTGTTCAAAATGCGTGAAGACTTCTCCCTACCAACAACCAAATCTCCAGCAGACACCAGCTGAGTATCCCGTAATTTAATTCAATTCTGATAGTGTCCACCTAGACATACAGGTTAAGGTCTCAGTTCCACATGACAGTCTCACACCCAAGTCAGATGCCAGTTATAAGTTCCCAGTTTTGAACTGTGTTTCTGATCAAATGGCTATAAATTGGGAGTCCCCATGACCCCCTCCTCAGGTTCAATTAATTTGGTAGAGTGGCTCATAGAACTCAGAGAAACATTTTACTTGCATTTACCCACTTATTACAAAGGATATTTTAAAGTACGCAAATGAACAGTCAGATGAAGAGACACATAGGTCACGGTTCAGAAGGGTCCCAAGCACAGAAGCTTCTGTCCCTGTGGAATTGGGGTGTGCCACTCTCCTGGTACATGGATGAGTTCTTGTTCACTAACCTGGAAGCTCCTCCAACCCTGTCCTTTTGGGGTTTTATGGAGGCTTCATTATGTAGGCATGATTGATTACATCATTGGCCATTGGTGATCAACCCAACCTTTAACCCCTCTATCCTCCCCAGAGGTCAAAGGGGAGTAATAAAAGTTACACCCTTCTAATCACACAGTCAGTTCCCCTGGCAATAAGCCCCCGTCTTGTGGTTACCGAGGGGCTTTCCAGAAATTCACCTCATTAATATAAACTCAGGTGTGGTTGAAAGGGACATGTTATGAATAACAAAAGACATGGCTTTCACCTTTATCACTCCACAACTGTTGCAGGAACTGAGGACAGAAGTCCAAACTATTTTTTTTTTTTTGGTATAAAAAATCATCATACTTTATTATTTCTTGTGAACAAAATATTTTCTAGAGGGCAGCATTATAAGTATTAATATTGGAATCAGTAGAAACAATGAGTATAGATCACATTTTTAACTGATAATTTCTCAGAAATGTCTTCAGGTTATTGAAGATTATCTATAAGTAAATGGTCTTGGGAAAACATAATTTTTTAAAGAACTCTCTTGCCCTGTAAGAGTGACCTAATGTGAATGAATAAAATGTATTTCTCCAGTTGAAGTGAAAATAGGTACATCTCTATTGCTAAATTCTAATAACGTTATCCATGCTTTAAAATTTTGCATACAGTAAAATTACCAGTGTTTTTCTGAACTTGCTACTGTCTCAAAATTCACAGCTATCCCAATAATACTCTTAACATAAGTATATGTTAAGTATAAGTATAATAAACTTATAAAGTATAATAAACTTATAAAGTATAAGTATAATAAACTTATAAAGCCTCTTCTTTCAACGTGTCTCCTAAAATCTCCTTTTTAAATGCCTTCTTTTGAAATAGCAGTCTTTGGACTACCTTATGATGCAGGGTTTTATTTGTGTATGTTGGTTGTTTCAAGGCACTTCGCGTAATGTTGGTTCTATGGTCAATATGGGCAAGAGTGGCAAGACAGCACAGTATGGATGCCAGTCATGTGGAAACTCAGGCCCTTTAAGGAAGCAAGAGAGAACCAGGAAGTATCCTTCAAGCTGGGTAAAAGCTAAACAAACACACATTGGATGGAAACAAACAACAAAATCATTACGGCTTTGCTGAGCACTGTGGTGTTTAATTACCTTTATTTTTAAGACTTTCTACACTTAGCCCTCTCTACTCAAGGTGCAGCAAATCACTTCTTTGTTAATATGCACAGTGGACTTTATTTTGTCTGTGTTTGTAATACAATCAATGGTTCAGACATCAAGACCACTGTGTCAGCACACTGACACAGGCCGGCTCTTCACCCTTTTTGTTGTCTTGTTAACTGGCAATGGTAGTACCCATATTCATAAGTCACTTGTCTTCATATGTTGCTTTTGAAGTCTTTTCTAAAGTCTAATGTTTTCTTGTCTGGAGCCTAGAAGACATCGATCTAATAAAATATTAGCTGATACTTTCACAAGAATTATTTCAACAGATTTAAACATTTTTCTTCAACATGGCTGAGGCAAAGTCACGAACACTACACAAAAGCTAAGCATGCTTCCATTACCACTTTGATGGTAGTAAAACCTCTTTCATTTCCACATCCTTGGGAACTACCCATCCCAAGGTCCTGGCACACATGAGAGGGAAAAATCAGGAACGTGCTGAAGTCAATATTCATCATGGAATGGATATTCGGGGTGATCAGACCACATGAGCAGTTCTACAAATCGGATATTTTTATTTAACGCTTCAATGTCCTTCATTTCTTCTTCAGTGAGAGAAAAGTCAAATATCTGAAAGTTTTCTTTGATCCTTTCAGGAGTAAAGCTTTTGGGAATAACAACCACCCCTCGCTGGATGTTGAAATGCAAAACAACTTGAGCTGCTGTCTTATTGTACTTTTCTCCCAATGAGTTTAGAAGTTCATCCTTTAGCAAAGGCGGAGAAGACAAGTTCACCCAGGCTTCATTCCTAGAGGTCCCCAAAGGGCTATATGCAATGATGACAATTTCATGTTGTTGGCAAAATTTCAAGAGTTTCGGCTGGGTGAAATATGGGTGGCACTCAACCTGGTTGCAGACTGGCTTGTGTTTGAGTCCTGGCTTGTTCAGGATGAGCTCCAGCTGCCTGCGGTTAAAATTGGATACTCCAAGGGATTTCACCAAGGCAGCATCTTTGCAAGCTTCCAAAGCCTCCCAAGTGGCACACAGATTTGACTTGTGATATAACCATTTGCCATTCTCATCTCTGGGGTATATTTCATCTCCTGGCTTAAAGGCCATGGGTATCTCAATGATGTAAAGATCCACATAATCTAGCTGGAGGATCTGGAGCGTCCTCTCCAGGGTTGGGTGGACCATCTCTGGCTCAAGCTTCGTAGCCCACAGCTTTCCGCAGTAGAAAATGTCCTCCCTCTTCACCTTTCCTTCTGCTATCTTCTCCTGGATGGCCTCCCCAACTTCGTGCTCGTTTTCATAGATGTAGGCCCCATCAATGTGTCTGTACCCTATGTCGATGGCAGCCTTCACTGATGTTGCACAGGCTCCCTTAGGGGTCCACTGAGGTTCTGAGAAGGTACCAAGTCCGATAATAGGAATGCTGTTGCCATCACTTAAAGGTATGCGGTGATTTGCAGCACTGAGGTGCATCTTGGAGAGAGAATCTGAGGTTTCCACTTTCTAGGTATGATTCTGAACACAGCAGAGAGTCTAAAAAGTCCAGACTTTTTAACAAAAAAAAAAAAAATACTTCTATTTCTCTAGTCACTTAGGAAATTATGAGAGTTTTAAGAGCTGTGGGCCAGGACCTATGGATGAAAACCAAAATATATATTTTCTATTATATCACAAATGTCACAAATTATATTGTGTAATTCGGAGCCCCCAAAGAAAAGGAAGAGAGTAGAAAATTATTTGAGGATTAATAACTGAGAGTTTTCTAAGTTTTATTATAAATATAAGTTGACATATTCAAAGAACGCAGCAAACCCCAAGGCAGGATAAACACAAAGAAAATCACACCAAGTTATTTCATAATCAAGTTTGTAAAAACCAAGGATAAAGAAAAAATCTTACAAGTGGTCAGAGAAAAAAATACTCATCATGTATAGGAGAACATAACCAAAAACCAGAAAAGACAGTTCGACTGAAATTATGTAAGCCGGAAGACAATGGAACAGCATCTCTAACATATGGAGAGAAAAGGAAAAGACTATTGATCTAGAATTCTATCTCCAGTGAAAATATCCTTCAAAAGTAAAGGCAAAATAAAGAATTTTTAGAGAAATAAAAGCTGGGAGAATTAATTGTCACTAGCAGATCCACATTATACAAATTGTTAAATAAAGTGCTTTTAGCTAAAGGAAAAAAATCAGGTGGAAATTAAGTCTATATAAAGGAATGAAGAGTACCAGAAATGCTAACTATGTGGGTAGGTTAAAAAAAAAAAAAAAGCTTTGTATTTTTGAATATCTTGTTTTCTTTAAAAGGTAGTTGACTACTTGGTGTAAAAATGATGTATTATGGAACTTATAGTGTATGTATAAGTGAAATATGTGGCAATAGCAGTACAAAGGACAGGAGGGAGAAAAGAATTATACTGTTGTAAGATTCTCGTATCACACATAAAGTGTTAGCAGTCATTGATATAGACAAAGATACAGAAAATCTGTACGTATATAGAAGACTTGAACAACACCATCAAGCAGCTTAACCAAATGGACCTTTATGGAACACTCTACCCAACAACAGAAAATGCATATAATTTTCTAGTGCTTCTGGAATACTCAGCAAGTAGACCATATTCCCAGTGTCGTACTAAAGCTGGCTTGCACCAGCCCACAAAATAGTGCATGTTTCTTTCCAACACTGCATTCAGTAACATCATGTTGAATTTTGCCATAGTACAAGTATTTACACCATGAAAATTGGCCAATGCTACAAATCAGGGCTTTCCTCCCCCCTGAGATCTGGCTTACCTGTACATCACTGCATGGTCTGGTGTGCTTGACACAAGATACTTGAAAGAAAACAGGTATCAATAAGTTTAAAAGAATTACTATAGTATCATGTATGTTCTCTGTACACAATGACATTAAATTTTAAATCAATGACAATAAGATATATATACAAGCCCAAAATATTTAGAAATGAAATAATGTACTTCTAAATAACCACTAGGTCAAAGAAATGAATTACAAGGAAAATTTGTAAATATTTTGAACTAAATGAAAATGAAAACACAACATACAAAGATTGTGAAATGCAGATAAAGCAGTACTTAAGAGGCAACTACAACTTTGTGTTGCTATTAGAAAGCAGAAAGTCCTAAAGTCAATCCTTTAAGCCCCCAACTGATGAAAGAAGAAAAAGAATTGTGACATAAACCCCCCAAGAAGTAGAAGGAAGGATATAGTAAAAATAAAAGCATAAAAAATTAAATAGAAAACAAACAATAGGGTGACAATTAGTATAAAGGTGGTTGTTTTATAAGATCAAACAATTGGTACCAATGGACAATTGCTAAGTCCCTAGCCAGATTGACAGAGAAACAAAGGAGGAAGACACAATTTATCAACATCAGAAATAAACAGAGGGACATCATCATACAGATCCTACTTTAATTTAAAGGCTAATAAGGAAACAGTATGAGCAATTTTATGCCACAAATTCAGCAACTTAGAGAAAATTTACAAATTCCTCAAAAGGCACAAACTACCAGAGCTCTCTTAAGAAATAGAAAGCATGAATAACCCTACAACTACTTAAAAAATTGAACTTGTAGTTATAATACTTACCCGAAGAAAACACTAGTCTCCAGTAGTTTCAATGGCAAATTCTATTTTTAAAAATTAAATAGAAAAAAAAATACCAGACCTATCTAATTCTTTCAAAAAAACAGAGAAAGAGAAGATCCTTCCCAATTCATTTTATGAAGCAAACTTATGTGGATACCAAAACCACAAAGAGATGTTATTAAAATAGAAAACTATAAACCAATAGTTTATGTGGCAAAAATACTTCTAAAATATGAGCAAAGTGCATTCAACAATATACAAAAAAGAATAATGTACCATGACCCAGTGGCATTTACCCTAGAAATGAAAGGTTGGTTTAATATTCAAATATCAGTGAAATCATATAATTATTTCAATAGAATCTAAAAAAAATCACTTGACAAAATGCTATATGATTTATGGTAAAAACTTACAGTACAGTAAGAATGTATATATCTATTTCCAAACCTTCTTTGCACTGAGGGCCAAAGTGTTGTTTTCTTCCCCAAACTGGCCCCTCTTTTTAGCATGATGACCACACTGCAGCTCAGCAGTCCCGAGTCAGCCCCAAAGAGAAGACGACCCAAACCCTTACAGAGACCATTTTACACGTCAGTGAAGTGAAGCTGAGTCTTGGAGCAACTCTGAAGTGGCCCAAAGGCCCCTAACCTGGGGTTCCAGGGAGGCCAGCTGCCTGGGAGTTTCAAAGCTCTTCTAGTTGAGATTCTGGAATTTTCTCTGCACTTTGGAAACTGTTGACTGACTCAGAGCCCCGGATCTCATGAAATCTGGATCTCGGAATGGCAGACCTTATCAATCTGGAACAGCCCTGTCCCTCATTTATAGGCAGAGAAAGCGAGGCCCAGAGACTTCCCCAAGATCACACGGCAGCTTGGAGGCAAGGTCAGAGCTGCAGCCAGAGGTCCTGACCCCTGTGCTAAGCCTCAGGACAGAGAGAAGTACAGAAAACCAGCCGCCACACAGCCATCACACGCAAGCGCACACTATCGTCACCCTGGGTTTTCCTTTTTATTACGTACATTTCCAAACGTACCAAAAGGTAGAAATAGTTTAGTTAACACCCATGTATCTGTCACCTAGATTTAACAACCGCTAACATTTTTACGCTTATTTGCTTCATCGTTCTTTTGCTGAAATATTTTGAAGCGAATTACAAACACCGTGACATTTCACACCTAAATTTTTTAGAATGCCTGTCTTAAAAAGTAAGAGCATATTTTCCTATGTAATTTCAATGTCACTAAGGTACCTGACAAAATCAACAACCCTTCCAGAACGTCACGCCCATTCTTAGTTTGTAGCAGAGGCTACTGGCATCCCTCCTGTCTCTCCTGGCCGTCGCTGGAAGTCAGCTGCGGCACCTGACCCCCAACCCATGACAACCCACCACCCCACCCCCATCCATGAAAAAATTGTCTTGAATGAAACCGGTCCCTAGAGCCAGAAAGGGTGGGGACCTCTGTGTTCAGGGACGGGCACTGACCCTGGTGAGCCAAGGAGAGTCAGCACCAGGATCTGGCTGAAGCCACTGGAAAGACAGGTTTGCTTCCTGTTGGTGCAGCCCATGTGGCAGGACGTGGGTCTGGAGCTGCTGGGGCCATTTCTGCACCATGTGGGCACAGCCAGCCTGAGAATGAAGCCAACAGAGAGGAATGGAAGCTAAGAGACAGAACTAGTAATTCTAGTTCTAATGCTGCCCCTGAGTCCAGCCATGCCTGACTTCCATCATGTGAGTTGGCTGGTATGCTCCCTTTTGGCTTAATCCAGGCTGAGATGGATTTCTCTCATGCTCAGAGAAAAAGTAAGTGCACTTTCTTCCATAACTCAGTGGCTCTGCCCACGTAGTATTGTGGGTATACACCAAAGAGGTGGAGAAGCCCCTTGGAGAGATGCAGGACTCACAAGAAACAGCCGGGTCAAACCCACTCCTTCAGCATCGCGTGCCTCCTTCCAACATTGTTGTCCACACTGGCCGTGAGTCTGACACGGTGCTTGTCAAGAAACCACAGCCTTGACACTGGAGGGCATGGCAGTCATTACTCCGACAACGTGTGTATTCCCTGAAAGTCCATAGCGCATAGTAGTTTATACAAATGTGGGTTAAATGCAATTTGAGGCTGGTGACCAGGACCAAGTCACCTCCCCGGTGAGCAACCAAGGATGCCAACCGCCTGGCATCCTCCTCTCTTGAAGGGGGAATTGCACACTACGGGAGATGCCAGCCACTTAGGGACCCACAGCAGTCTTGGGACAGCCCCTTAGGGACGAGTTTCCTCTAGTAGAAATAACAGCTACCGATGGTCGAGCTCCTGCTTCAGCGCTAGGCACCGCACCAGGCGTCCCACGGACCTGTCACATATGTCTCCTCGAGGCAATCCGGAGACAGGGACCATCATTCTCATCTGACAATTGAGGGAATCAAGGCTCAGAGACTTAAGTGACTTCCCAAGGTCACACAACATTGGTGATAGAGCTGGTACTCATTCTAGATCCCGAAAACGTGCTCTACTCACAGCACCTCTGTCTTTCCCTACTAACTTGGGTAGGGGCTCGATAAATATGCATGGTCCGGTGAGCAGAATTTAGACCGTCTGCACCCTGGCCAAGCCAGAATTGGAAGGCAAGGATGTGGTCCACACACACGCACAGCATGCCGGGAGAACCAGGGCGCCCCTAACTGGCAAGGGTTGTCTTCAGCAAGTCCGGAGCGGGCACCGAGGAGCCCTACTTTACAAACAAGAATCCAGGGTGATTCTTGCGATTAAGCATTGTTGGCAGCTGTGCCACGGGGACCCACCAAAGACAGAAACGGCCATGACGCTTGTCTCCCTCAGACTGACGTGGTGGGCGCAGGGCCACCTGGTTATGGAAGGAGAGTTGCCCATTTTCTCCCCTTTGAGGGTAAGTAGAGGCACATGAAGGCGGAACCAGAAGAGGAGAAGGAATTTCACTGCTGCCCACAAGGAGCACACCGTGTTTTCTTTTTCCTCAAACCAACCAATAATGACAGAAGGTTTCTCTTTGCCAACACTGTGGCCAGGACCGTGGGTGTGTGCCGGGGAAATAAGACATTCACCCCTTCTTTTCTATTTCACTTCTTTGACCTGCCTCTGCTGCGGAATTGATGAATAGAGCTTTCAAGACATCGCCTCGAAGCTGTCAACGGAAAAAAAGCCAAACTTAGAGACGAGCATGAACCCAGGGGTGCCTCGAACGGCTGCCATCATCCCTAGGGGGGCAGGCACTGGCAGGTGAACCCCCCTAGAGCCCTCTGCCGTGCGGGTCAAGCAGCCTTCACCTGGAACCGTTCACCTGGATGCGGGGAAGTGTGTAAGCTTCCACTTTCACACTTGAACATGGGGGTAACCGTTGTATTTTCTCATAGTCTTCCTGAGATGATTAAATGGATGTAAATAAGACATATAGAGTGCCTGATTTAGCACTTCAAACTGTTAGCTAATATGATACCTGTCGTTAGTATGCTCACCCTCATCTAAACGCAGATTCTACCCGCACAGATCCATTCATTTTTTTCACCCGACTCAGAGCATATAATTATAGAGTGCCAGGGATGGAGAAGAGCCTTCTAGAGGCACCTTAACCAGTCAAGCCCTGTATTCCACAGATGGAAAAAAAAATGAGACCCAGTAAGAGTCAAACACTTAAGAAGGTCACGCAGGAGTTAGAACCAAGAGAAACCCCAGCCCACCAGCCCCTGGGCCCCCACCACCGCTACTGGCAATTGGCAGCTTCTCACATGGCAGACATGGTGAGTCCAATAAGAATTTCAGTGTATTTAAAAAAAAAAAAAAAAAAAGATTGATTTTGATGTTTTGAGGCTTCGTGAAACCAGCAATTTTAATCAATTTTTCAAAATTGCTAATTTCATCCATCCAAGGAACTCACACACAAACAGAAGGGCTGATTGAAATTTAAATGGCGGCCGGCTTGTTAGCTGCAGGCACCAGGCTGGGTGTTTTCATATGCAAGCCTGCAACTGTGTCCCGGCCTGCAGCAGCGAGAGGAAGCAATCTCCACGAGACACTCGAAGGCATTAAGAATTCAGGCAGCCAAAATGAGAAGCAACAACACGAAATGATAAAACAAAGACAGATCATTATTAGCGCCAACATAATGTGTTCCCATGTCCTCAGATCTCAGTTAGAGCCCTGCCCCTTGTCTACTGAAACTGTAATTAGGCTGATAGGAACCAGAGGATTAAAGTAACTTTCTCCCCCGAATTGCAGGGATTTCAAATGAGCGAGATGGGGAGGAGATAAACCTGAGAAAGATTTTAATATTCTGAGCTGCAGCCCTGGGACAGCACAGGCTGACAAACAATGGCTGGTTCCCGCGGAGACAGAGACAGCCCAGGAGGGATGAAGCATCATGACATTGCTGCTGCCTGTCCCCCACGCCCCTCAGATGGCCCCTTCCCCAGCCAAACCTGTCCTGTCCTGTCCTGTCCCAACACACCTGTCTGGCCCCAGTGACTGCACTGACAACGTCCCACCTGGCCTGGGAGCCCCTGAGGGCAGAGCTCCCCGCACACTCTCACTTCAGCTCCTGCTGCCTTGAGATGCTGGCAGGTGTTCTCGCCCCTTCTTTCTTTAAACCCACTCCGTGACCCATTCTCCCACCTGGACAATAAAGACAAACCCTTGGCAAGACATCGAAGTCTCTTCCCCGTCTGTCCCCTTGCTGCCTCCCTGCTCCTCCAGGGCGGTATCCACGGGATACCGTGGTCACTGGTCACGGGAGACCATGCGTCCACCTAGATACGCTGCAGGCTCTGCCCTGGGGCTGGTGCACGTGCTGCTTGCTGGGCCCAGAACACCCTACCGCTCCTTTACCTGGCAACATTCTACTGGCCTTCGGGGTCTTCCATACGCTTTCCTGGGCAAAGCCTTGGCTGCAGCCCCTGCAGGAGACCCTCATTCCCTCCTCAGGGCACCCATGGGACCCTGTTTAGACACGTGTCCTGTTAACCCTCCTCCAAGTGTGACACTCTGTGTTGGTAACCACACAGTGACCCCCACTGGACTATGAGCTCTGAAGGGGGAGACACGAGACTGTGTTCTTGCTCTCGAGAGTGGAAGCCAGTGCTTGGCCAGCAACAGGGAACTAAAATCCATGTCCACACTGATCAGCCTGGATGTGGTATTTGGTACTCCAGGGGCAGGCAGCCTGGGGACTCTTGCTGTCCCTCTGTCTGTCTGCTTTTGCTGGAAATCTCACCAACCCGGACAGGATTCCCCGTGTGAGTGTGTGTGAGAGTGTGTGTATGTGCCCCTGGGGTGGGTGCACACACATGAACACAGCAAGTCCTGCCAAGCTGGGCAAAGAGGATCTCTTGCTTCCCAGGCAAGGGGACACAGGGGAGGAGGAGCAGTCACCTGCCTGGGACTTGAGGAGCAGGTCAGCAACCAAATGCCCTCCACCATTTGCACACAGTTTAATATCACCTCATCCCGTCCCCCGTGCTCCAAGTCCTCGGTGCCTCAAGAGCTGATTCGAAAGTGGCACAAAGCAGCATCAATGGTCATTCACCAAGAGTCCACTGAGGACCTGAGGGCGACAGTCATTGTTCTAAGCACTGGGTCCTTATGTTCCTGGGCCTCAGTTTGGCCACCTGTGAAATAAGAAAGAATCTTCAATGGTTAAGGGCTTAGCAGCTCTGACAGTGTGCCCCTTATGAATGTCCCTTCAGGGTGTAACTGCCACGTTCCATCACCTGAGCTGGCAGGGCAAAGCTTACCTTGGAACCGGCTTTGTGGCTTGGGGAACTTGGCCATGAGAAGGGCCCCTCAGGACTTGCTGGACAGCCTCCACAACCCTGCACCACAGCCCTGCACCACAACCCTGCACCACAGCCCTGCACCACAGCCCTGCACCACAGCCCTGCACCACAACCCTGCACCACAGCCCTGCACCACAACCCTGCACCACAGCCCTGCACCACAACCCTGCACCACAGCCCTGCACCGGGCTCTCGGGGGCCCCAGGGGAGGTGGCTGGCAGGGAGCTTCATCCCACCGACTCCCGTGGAAACTGAAATCTAGGCAGGTTAAAGCATGGAGCAATTCATCCCTGAAGAGGCCCGCAGAGAGGCCCCCAGGGCCCTCCTGCCTGCCCTCTTTTGCTTTTGTTTTTCTGCATGAAACAGCTCATTGCCTTTGGGAGTTGCGGGAGATGGCAGACAGCAGCTGAGAACTCTTGGCTCACTCTCCCGTGCTCTCCTTTAAAAGACAGAATGTCCTTGCTCAGAGAAAAAGCTGCATAAATGTGAGTTTTCTGTCTATGCGCACTAGCCTGTTGGGTATGTGGGTAGGTATGTCCACATGCGGGGGAGTGTGTGTGTGTGTGTGTGCGTGTGTGAAGGCGATTTGATGTGGGTTGTGTGTATAAAGTAAAGTGGGTATGCGTGTGTGAGCACACAAGTGGGTGTGTGTGGGCGTGTCACTGTGTGCACATCATGACCGAGTGTTCATACGTGTCACTGAGGACGTGCATAGGTAGGATCACGGGGTTCTTAGAGCGTACCATGTGGGTGTGGGCGTGCGCACCGTGTGTGCGACATATGTGCATGGGTTTGGGGCTGGAGAGAGGAAGACACCTCTAAATGCACGTGCTCCCTAGGGCAAAAACCACATGGCCTGATCCCAGTGATGAGAGTTGATGTTTTGTCCCCAGATGTCAGCCATGTGAAATCCTCAGTTGGGCTACCTTGTGCTTCTCACATGGCCACGAAGATCAGACAACTAACATGCGATGATGTCACATGCTGTCTCCCACTTCCTGGATGGGTTCGCTGGATTCGCGGCACCAAGGAAACTGCTGCGGTTTCAAGCTGTCTCAGCGTTGGATTTGCTTAGGGTCAGTCTGGCTTCACGGCAGCCCCTGGTGTGGGCACTGGGGGCCAGTGCCTGCCTGGCAGGGCTGCTGCGAGGGTGCGGGGGATAGCGGATGAAGAGGCCGGAGGCCGGTGGCTGGCGCGTAGTAGGTGCTCAGCCCAGGCCCTCCGCGCTGCATTCCGTTTGGCAGCTGAGGGCCTGGGCTTCGGCTGCCAGATGTGATCAGCACCTGCTCCTCCGGCGCTGGACCAAACAGGCTTTGGCAGGGCACCGCCCCCCTCCCCCGTAACCCCTGCTGGGCATGCCCCATTAGTCGCACGGCGCCCCAACGTACAACAGGAGCGTTTCCTACGCTGCTTCCTCTGCTAAATACCTCTGTGGCAGCTTCTTGGCAGGAGCAGAGCGCCAAGGTTAACATATGTTAACATGCAGGTTAACATATTCTTAATATGTGCTGCAGGCATCCTACCTCCACACGGAAGCAAGAGGGTACCCCCACCTCTTGGTGGCCTTTCCTGGGTCCACAGCCACTTCCCAGGTGGCCCACTCAGCTTCGCCCAGGAAGCCACTGAGGAGTCCCAGCCCAGGCACATCTGGTGGCCTTCTATGGGTTCAGGACACCTTCCACTGCATCTCTGCCTAGCGACCTTCAGCCGCAGCTCACACACCCACCAATAGGGACTCACCAGCCTGGGGAAGTCAGGGACCCTCCCAGTGCTCTCTGGGTCCAGGCTCTGAGTAGGGCACGGGGAATAAGATTGGGAAAAGACATAGCCACACCCTCAAAGGACCGACAGGCAACTGGGAAGTTCTAACTCATATTGTGCCAAGGGCAGGGACCACCTGTTCTCCTAAAGTCTGAGGCCAACTTTGCCAGCCTGTCTCCCAATCCAAGGAAAGACAAGTGATCAGACATATGGCAGGCCGTGGTCTGCAGCTCCATGGCCTTCCTCAAGGCCTCTCCCTGCTACACCCCAATTTTATTCTCTTTATCTCCAGTATTTAGGAGCTAGAAGGAGTTGGGCATCATGCCTATATAGCCACAGTAGTATTTGACCCAGAAGGCCCCATCTCCTGGAGAACATGCTGGGCTTCTGACAAAGACAGAGCTGGGAGGCTCCAGGTCCCCCTGGAACTCTGACATCATGTGGTCACTTTGCAGATGTGGAACTTCAGGCTTTGAGAAGGCACATGATTATTCCAAAGTCACACAGCTGGAAGGATCCCAGTCCTAATTTTGAATCAAAGTCAGCTTGCTACAGGGTTCTGGGGTTTGGTCCATGAGGTCAGGAGAGATGGTGGCCTATCCAGGAGGTCAAGTTCCAGAGTAGTTTTTCCTGGTCATGCAGCTGCTAAGAACATCCTTAAGTTGTTCCATTTACATCTCAGTTATCAGCCCATGAAATTCATCATTTAATGAAAAGGTCTCATTTCCTGAATCCACACTGGGTGACCAGCCTGTGTTCAGAGCTGTCAGGCAAAAGTAAGTGGAAGGAGGGGAGCAAGTGAGATGTTGTATTAATGTTGAGCAATGCTAGCTGCTGCAGCAGAATAATCCCAATATCTCAGAGACTTAACATGATGGAGTTTGTGTTTTGCTCATATCACATGTCTAATGTCGGGCGTGGGAACCTCTGATCCACGCAGTGATTCAGGGCACCAGGCTGTCAGAGATCTGTCATTTTGTAGCTGCACCTTCTGGATCACGTGGCATCTGTGGTGGCTGAGGCAGGGAAGACAGGAATGGAGGAGGAATCCTGCCAGCTTTTAACTGCCTCTGCCAGGAAGTGACACATGCCACTTCTGCTCACAGTCCAGAGCTAGTCACATGGCCTCACCTTCCAGCAGGAGAGGCTGGAAAGGTAGGACTGCATGTGGGAGGTTGGTTGAGCACTCACCATCTCTGACACAAACATTGTTGTCTCAGACCCCCAGGGACTACAAATCAGCCAGAGAGAGAAGAAAAAGACCCACTGGAGAAGATAAACTAGTCCATGTGGGTTTGTGCGACACTGGTGGCCAGAGTTGGTGATCACAGAAGTAAGATGTTGGTGAGGAGGGTAAAGAGAGTCAGGGAAGACTGCCTGTGGGAGAAGTATTGATTGACACCAAAGTGGGGACAGATAGAATCTAGTTGACTAGTCTCAGAAGAAGGAAGATGGAGGCCAAGCAGGGAGAGAAGTTTCCCAGGCTCTTGGGGGCAGATAGTGGAGAGTCAGGCCCTTGGGAGACAGCCTGAGGAACTAGGTGGGGGCTGGGCAGCTAGGATGAAATAGACATTTAGGGACACTAAGGACTGTAGTGCCCAGAGTGGATTGGGGAAGGACTGGGAGCAGGGACATGCTGAGGGGCTCTTCTGGGACCCCAGGGGAGAGCAGGTGAAGGCAGAGAGACTGGCGCTGAGCTGGCCAGACGGGAGAGACATTGTGATGGGAGCCAGCCAGTCCCAAGGACAGTCACCCCGCCATTGATGGAAACGCATCCCGACCTTCATCCATGTAAGAGTTTCTGGAAAAGCTGCAGCAGTAAACCCAATGAGAACGTCTGCTCGACAACTGCCCTGAAAATGAGATGATTTGATTTCAGGAGGTAGAGTACATCTCAAAGTTAAATTCTTTGAAGTCCTCTCGAGGAAGTTAAAATAGCTGGTTCATCCCTGATGGGTGAAGCTGGGCAGTCCCTGCCCCTCCCAGCTACTGGAGAGGGTGCGAGGCTGCGCAAGGTCTCCCTTGAGAGCAGATGTCTCCCATGCACGGAGGAACAGATGGCACTAGACTTGGGGGGCTGGGAGGGAGGGTAAGACTCAGATCTAGTTCTAGAAGGCAGGAGGCAGCAGACCCCCCTCCTCTGCAAAGAGTCCTCTTGCACCTCAAGTCCAGCTTCTGCTCTGGTGCCAGTGCCAGGTCCTGGACGATCATGTCCTGAGGAAGACGGGAAATCGGAGGGAGGGGTCATGGTGTCATGACCGGCAATGTCCTGGGGTGGGGGGTTGCTTGGAAGGTCCATGGTGTGGGCTTCTGTCAGTGGTCTGTCTGGCCGATTGACATCATAGGCTCAGCCCTGTGGGGTACAATTCCAGCCGACAAGTGGGTTCACGGGACTTACCAGAAGGCCACATTTTCTAACAGTTATAGTCATTCAACAATGAAATAGTCACTTTAAGAATAGGACTGTAGTCTCCTGATATAGTGTCAGGGTCCAACAGGACCACATTCAAAGCCCTGGAAGTCCTGACATACTTAGCTATTGGTTTATAATCCCAGCTACCGGACACGTCTGCACTTTGTGTAGGGTGACTAGCCCATCTTGGTTTGCCCAGAACATTCCTAGTGTCAGCACCGAAATTCCCATCTCCTGGAAATCCCATCAGCCCCAGGCATGCTGAGACAGTTGGTCACTCTACTCTGTAGGCCCCATAGGTGACAACCTGAAAACTCACGTATAAAATCCTTTGGGGGTGGGTAATTCAGTGGGTCCTGGTTGTGACACAACATGTGTCACTATTGCTTATTATGAATACTGGTTTCTAAAAAAGAATCAAACTTTGGGAAGTTTTTAAAAAAAAATAAAAAAACACCATTCTGACTCACATGTGCTTTTTTTGCGGGGGACAGAGACAGGTGAAACTGTAGTTAGCAGGCCAGGAGTCCACAGCGCCAGCAGCTATAAGGGGTGCCCGATCCCATGAGCCGATGGTGCATTACAAAGAGCGTCAACTACCTCAAAGCACATTTCATCTTCATAAGGAGGCAAGTGCCGCCCATGGAACTGAGCCTGAATCCAAACCTTTGGACGGAACACATAGTGTAAGGAAATACCAGCAATAGAGGAAACAATTCAATGCCACCAAGATGAAGTCAACCAAATCCCAAATGCGGGATGATCTACGGGACAACCAACCTATAGTCTTTATCAAGTCAAAAGCATGAGAAATGCAGGGGGTGTGGTCGGCTGTTCTATTTAGAGCTATGAAAACCAAATACAAAGAGAGGGCTGAGTTTGGACTTGATTCAAGCAAAATAGTGGTGGGGGTGGGGGAGGTTGTGGGGGCAGGAGAAGACATTTTTTCTGAAATAGCAGAAAGATTTGATTATGGTCCATGCAGTAGATTGCTCTACTCAACGCCCTCTGAATTATGAGATTTTTCCAGCCTTGCTGGTGGGAACAGAACAATTCCCACCCCTGCGTGCACTCCGTGCTCTGTCCCTTCTACACCTTTCAGATACTTTTTACCCAGGTCTCAGAAATTTCCCGCATATGCATGCGCTGATCAGAACTCTGCTGAGTACGTGAGGGTGACTCTGTATTTCTGGAATTCTCTCTCTGTATTGCTGTCCTCTCGTGCATGATCCTCTGAACTCTGGCCACCGTGGTCTTTTGCACTGTCAGCTCCATCTCTGTAAATCAGGGAGTGCGCGGCTGCACTTGGTTCCTCGTCCCTGTGCTGCAGACCGGGAGCTCCCTCCAGGCAGGCACCCGGGGCAATCACAGGGCTCACCTCGCTTGTTTCCCGTCTCCCAGAGACCACAGCATGTCATTTCCTCGTGCTCACTGTCTTAAAAACCGTGGCTTCGTATATCTGGCCTGTTCATTGCTGCTGTTGCTGCTGCTGCCTCGGTTTCAGGCAGGAGGGGAAGTAACACCCCTGCCATTCCATGCTAGCCACAGTGAAGTCCCCCCAAGAGTTTCAACAGGTGCACAGAGCAGGGACAACTACGTCCGTTTCACAGAGTAGGACTCTGAGGCTCTGAGGAGCGGAACAGCCTGCCTGTGACTTTGGCCCCAGTTTCGGGGCCCTTTCTGCCAGAGCAGGCTACTCAAGTAGGTTTCTGGGCGGCCCTCATGCCCTGCTGGGGCTTGCCAGCCAACATGGGGCCTGCTCTGGGGAGAGGAGGCGTGTTCTAGGGCCTTCCACTAGGGTCTGAAGAGCTGGCACTGGCCTGTGCTATTTGTGAGTTTCCATCAGCATTTTCCCCCGTTATCAACACTAAATAAAATAAACATTTGTCTGACTTGAGGTTTTGGGTTTTCCCGGACTGTTTCCCATCTGTCTCCTCTCTCCTTCCCTCTGCCCCGTTCCCTGTCATTCTCACCTCTTGCCGTCCCCTGAAAGCTGCAACGCCTTCCCCACTCACCCCCTAACACGCCTGCGCACACACGCACGTGCACACGCCCTGCACCGTGTTCTTTGTTTCAGGAGGCGTTTGTAGTCTGTTTCCTGTCTTCTCATTTCTTTGTCTTCTTTTGCCCTTTTCCCCCAAGCCATAACTCTTTTCTGAGCACCTTCCTATCCTGGCACTGAGCACCAGCATTCTAATTCCAACTCTGCTCTTGCTCTGTGACCTTGGACGAGGCACAAAATGTCCTACGCTTTTGCTTTCTCTGAGCTGTGAAGCCTCACCAGGTGTCGCGGGCATGGGACCAGAGGCTTGTCCCGGGTCCCCTTCCCGCTGGCCAGCAGAGGCGGCACGGTGCCAGGCAGACCTGGGCTGGGAGGTCGGGTACCCCACTCCAGCCCCAGTTCTGTGCTCCCTGACTGCGTGGTCCTGCAAGAGTCACTAGACCTCCCTGAGCTTCCAGTTTCTAATCCATAAAGAGGAGACCATTGTCCCGCACTGCTAGTGTTGTGGGTGGGCCTGAAAGCTCTCTGCCTTCCTCTTTAGGAGCTGCGTGGAGACACATGGGGACGTGAGGGGTCTCCACCAGGCATGCTCGGGACCGGGAGGGGACCCTCTGGGGACACAGACCCCAGCCTAATGCCTTCCTATGTCCCAACACACACCATCTACTGACTCAATGTGCCTGATGCAAAGAACAGTGTAGACACACGGTTCATAGCTGTATAATCATATTTCATCTTTCTGATCATAGAGGTAGTTCATGTTTACTTTAGAAAATTAGAAAGATAAAGTAGAGTATATTAAGGAAAATAAAAATCAGTCCATAATCCCTTCATCCAGAGATAACCAATAGACTTTGGTTAATTTTCTTCCTTTCAGTTTATATATGTCAACACGCACAAGTGCACATATTGTGAAACTATATACAGGAAGGAAAACATATGGTGATGAAATTTGCATAAGCCACAAAGGCAGGTACACAAAAAATATAATTTTTGTTATTTTCCTATCATGGAACTTCATTTCTCTCTTGAGCCCCATTCTCCCTGAAAGCAGAAACTCCAACCTAGTCAGTCCCGGGTGAAGCCAGTCCCTGCAAGTTTTTTCCTTGGCAAATGCAGATTACAACTCAGTCAACCCAGAATTCTTCTCCCGCCAGCTGGCCTTTCCTCAAAGGCCGCTCTAACTGGCCAGCGAAGCTGGAGTGAGGGGCTTTGGAGGCACAGGGAGAAGGCTTTGCCGGCCCCCTGTCCTGCACTGGGTCCTGGCCATGGCCGTCCACAGGGCTGTCTGTGTCCCCTCTGGCTGAGACCACCTGGTCCACCCTGTGTCACCATGTAGCAGCCCCTCCCACATCCACAAGGCCCCTTCATGGGCCACCACCTCCTCACATAACTTCTCAGCAAACTCACCCACGTTCTGTCCAAGGGAACCGGAATACCCAGCTGTCCCTCGGTGTCACACTGGGCCGTGGGGAAGGCCAAGGAGCTGAGGGGCGCTGAACAGACTGGTCACTGCTTCACAAGGCCCACGGCCACCCGCTGTGATCCACACACCCGTCTCTCTCTCTCTAGCTCCCTCTGTCCCTAACTATTTAACTAACGACACTGACGAACATTTACCTAGTGCTTACTGGGGTACCAGTACTGTTCTAGCTACTTCACATGTGACAACTCATTGTGGCCTCATGGTAACCCCCTTAGACAGGTATCCTTCTGTTATAGAAAAGGGAACGGAGGCCCAGAGAGTGTGAGGAGCTCACCCCAAATCACACAGCCGGAAAGATGCAGAGCCAGGGGCCCCAAACAGCAGAACCCAGAGCGCACACTCCAGTCGTGACCTGCACAGACACACGCACACACGTTTGCACACGCCACATTTCACAGCCCGCTCTCTCATTTAGGGTTATAGCGTGGGAGCAATCGTTCTCAAATTCGGTTTCCAGTGAGGCCCGTGGGGAGGGGTGAAGTCCCAGAGATTCACTCATCCGTCCTCATTTGACCGACCAGCAGGAAGTGCCCACTTTCCATCTGAGGCAGAGGGTATGAGCAAGATCAGGCCTGGTCCGTGCCCAGGCGAACCCGTGCCTCTGAAGAGAGAGCCACACGTGGGGACAAACGAGGTCTCCCCTGGTAATATGGGGCGGCGTGGTCATCGGGCCTCTCGCCCAAGGCTGGAGTAGGGATGAGATCAGGTAAAGTGTGTAAGTGCTAGGCTCGGTGACTGCATGTGGTGTTAAATAAATGTCAGCAATTAACAGTATTTTTAAATGTCACCACCCCAATGACCCAGAACAAAGGAGAAAGCCCACACTTCCCCGAACAGGCCCCTTTGGGGGCTAACAAAGGGAGGACACCCGGGGAGCCACCCACGCCCGTCACACCACCTTGCCCTCCCGCCGTGGCTCTGTCACAGCACCCAAAACCCCACCGTCACCCACCGCACCGGGGCTTCTCCTCCAAGTCTTTGTAGGCCCCGGTGAAAACGAAAATGTCCTCCAAAGGGTGGCCCATCGGGCATCCGAAGAAAAGTGTGTAGCATCTTCCCAACTCTCCTTCCCAGATGCTGAAGGAAAAGGGACTCGGTCCCCTGGTTCCCAGATCAATGGCGCTGCCCCCACCCTTGGCTCACGCATTCTGTCCTTCATCCGTGTAATCCACAAACACTGTGAGAAACCATGGAACGGATCGGCCATGGGGTCTGCCCTGCAGGAGCTCAGGGCAGGTCAGGGTGGGGTGGGGGGAGGTGCAGGACCCCCGAGGCCTCCCCCACCGTGCTCCCTTCCTGCATTCCCACCTCGGGTCCTAGGGCTCTGGGGGAGCTCGGGGCAGGGGAGAGGCCCCTCCTCAGAGACGCTTTCCAACGTGGCCTAACCGGGGAAGCAGCTGGATCTGAGGCACAGAGGAGGGAAGGCAGGAAGCAGGACAGAGAACGTGTGCCTGGAGCAAGGAAGGAACAGTGAGGACCTCAGTTCCGGCACAATGGGAGAGTCAAGAATGCTACGCAAAGTTGTCCCATCCAGTATCCAAGCTAGAGAATGACCAGGTAGTCACGGGCATTAGAGAGAGGCTCTGCCAGGAGAGGAATGTTCCAGGACAGTGGATAGACACCAGGGACTGACACCGCCCCTACCTCCTGGGCCTCAGGTGTCTACGGACGACACTGCCCATCCACACAGGGACCAGGGGAGAGGGCTGAGCCCCTGCCCTGCTGTATCCCTCATCACACAGCCCCTTATGTCCCTGCCAACTCCCTCAGGACACCCCTCCCCTGCCTCCGGTCTCTTCCTGAGTGCCCTGGATAGCATAAACCACCCGGCACCTGCACAGGTAGCACCTATGCCAAGCTAAGCCAGCTCCACCTCTGCAAGATGGAGTTGCGCTCATGCACTCTTGCATAAACAGGGGCGCAGCAAGGCACAGGTGAGGCTGTGACACAGGAGAACCTAGTGCCACCACCCCTACCCCCGCTGCTGTCCACCATGCTGTTGAGGGAACCAGGCTCTGGAGCCCACCTGTCTGGATTCAAACTCAGCTCAGCCGTGCATAGCAGAGTGACCCGGCAAGTTCTCAACCTCATTGTGCTTCCATTGTATCCATCTTAACTAAGAATCACAGCCCCCCTCTGGCAGGGATGTGGTGTGGATCTCACAGAAGAGGTGCTTGTAGAGTACTGGATGGGCAGGTAGCCTTGGCTTAGGGCATTGGCTCTCTCTGTCTTTGCGTGGCATGAACATGGAGAATGCATATGAAATGCCTCCTAAAAGCTGAAGCCTCCGTGCAGATCGGCTCTCTAAACGTGGCCAACTGGGCATTGGGAGAAGCCAGTTCCAGACCTGCCCTGTGCAACTTGGTGAGGCTGGTTCTCTGCATGGAAGGAGTGTGCTAACTGTGCACCGTTTTGCAGCTGGGGCCAAACAGACAAGACCTGTTGCCGGTCTCTTCGGGCCCCAGTGAAGTCAGTCTTCCCGCTGCTGAGAAGTGCTTGACACAGAAAGCCTGGAGTCCTGCCAGACACTGCTTGGCACCAGCCCCTGGGAAAGAAAGCTGCAGAATGCAGACAGTTCCCAGAAACCAGAGACCAGGGGCTTCTGATAAGGCCAGTCTGCTTTCCCAAGCCTGCCAGCCGGCCTGAGAAGCACGCAGGCGGGGAGAAGGCACTACGCATGGTGCGTCCTGGCTGAGAGGGGCCATTGCAGAGCCACCGAGAGCTGAGCACCCAGACATCGGGGAGACACAAGCCGGCTGCCCACCGGCCTCAATGCCCACCCCAGACAAGGGGGCTCCACAGCGGGAGGAGAAGCAGCCCCTGCACATCTGCAGAACCAGTTCCCACCTTACCTCTTTGTCCCCAGAGTAACTGCTTGAGGCAAGCTGGACACAGATCAGTGTCCCCAGGTGACACCCAAGGAAAGAGAGGCTCAGAGTAGTAAGGAAAAATGTTCAAGGTCACAAGGAGAAACAAGACAGGAATCACAGCTCCATCTTCTGCTTCACCCTTCAATTTCTTCCTTCTTCTCTTGCAGCCAATTCATTCTAGTCCTCCAGACCTGGTGTTAAGGCCACCAACGGCTTTATATGATGAGCTGAAAATGGCACATAGTGGAATAAGCACCTGAAAGGGACTCAGAGGACACGAGTTCCTACCCTGGTTCTGCTACTGAGCAGCTGTGTGCTCCTGGGCAAGTTTATTTCCCTCTCTGGTCTGTCTTTTCATCTGTTTTGTAGAAATGATGCCTGGTGGCAACCACACAGCCTGGGCTGTGGCAGAGAATGGAGGAGCCCAGGTATGGAACTAGCCTGGCCACAGTCGCTTACGCACACTCAGCATCTAGACACCGAGGCAGGCCAGAAACACTGGGGGCCAAAGCCAAGCTGGCCACTTCCTCGGTGGCTGACGATGAGCCCAGCCACTCACCTTTCTGTGTGTCAGTTTGGTCACCCGTAAGTGGACATGGTAACACTCACAATCAGAGAGCATGCATGAAATGCCCTCAAGAAGGGTAGCTGTCAGCATAAATACCCTCCCAGCGGAGACAGCTGAGTACTTCCATTTGACTTCTTGAGGCTGTGGATATGACAAACACCATGTGCACTCAGTTTAATACTAATATTTAAAAGGTTGTCCTAGGCCGAGGCCACCCCATAGCCTCCCCGTGAACTAGGGGAGGTAGGTAGGTAAGCATAACCATCTTCGGTGTCATCAGGTTACAGAACAGGCCTAAGGCCCACACCTCCAGAGGTGACCAAGCAAGCCCTGAGTCCAGGACTCCTGTGTCTCAGGTGAAAGAACGGGGCCCCGGGGGGCCCACAGAAAGGAAGACCCCGTGGGGCACCGACTTCATGCCCACAGGGAGGGGACCCGGTGGTGCACCCAGTGTGTGCTGACAGCAAGGGGACCCAGGGACCGCTGGCTTCATGCAGACTAGTGGGGAAGAAGAGCTCTTCAGAGCAGCTTCACCAGGAGCTAAGTTGGAGACAGAGAACCATGGAATCCCCACGGTGGAGCAGGCAGGCCCAGCCACATACAGCCCCTCCCCCAGCCGCGTGGCTCCAGCCCATCTGGCCACCATCTAAATGGGGCAGGAGTGTTTACAGCATGCAGGCCCGGCCAGGAAGCCTGAGCTCCCCTGCCTCCCCCGCGCATCCGGTGGCCAGGTGGGGGAGATCAAGGATGCTGTGAGGAGGCCCAGCTGGGCCCTCCCTCGTCTCCCTAGGTGGAAATCAGGCCTGTTATTGCCTGATCGATCGCTTCTGGTATTTCCATACCGTGAGAGAGCTTGTAGGACAGCAGGAGAGGGCGGGGCAGGGAGGCCCAGACCAGGCAGTAGGCGGAGCTAGGCAGTTCATTGGCCTTCAGGAATGTCACTCATTGCAGCACAGTGGAGCCACAGGAAGAGGGGCAGGCACGCTGGGGCTGCAGGGGAGAGACAGGCTCTGGGAGCTGCTGGGAAGAGTGGGAGGGATGGAGACAGGCTCTGGGGGGAGGGTGCAGTGCTCCCTGCTGCCGTAGAGCAGCTGGACCCTGTTCCTAGACCTGCCCGAGATGGCACATTCGTGCAGAGGCTTTTGCCCAAGTAGAGGGGCAGCTTTTTCAGCCAGGCCCACCCTGCTGGGAGGCATCCCCAAGACTGCCACTCTCCCTGGCTCAGGTGCTCCAGCCCGTGACCTCCTTCGACACCTTCCTCTCCCTCACCTACCTACACCCCCACCCCATGCCGCCAACCCTTTCTCAAGCCCTGCTGAGTTTTCCTGCTGCCTCTGCAATCCATCCCCGTTTGCCAGCCCCACTGGCCCCTCCCAGCCCAGCCACAGCATCTCCAGCCTGGACACGGCCCTCGCCTCCCACTCAGCCTTCAGTGTTTCACCTCCACCCCGTGATCCCTCCGTCACTCCCCTCTGCCACCTGCAGGAGCTCCCGCTGCTGTGCCACAGAGCAGGGCTGTGCTTATGCTGCTCCTTCCCGGGTGACCCAGACTTAGCACGCTGCCCGGCATCTCAGGTGCTCAATACGTGTTTGCTGAATGAATGGAAGGAGGGAGGAGGGAGCAAAGAGGGGAGCAAGGCCTCCTTGCCCACGGGAAGTCAGACCGCCCGAGGAGCAGAGTAAGGGGAGGCCAGCAAGGTCGCAGGGAGCACCAGCAAGCCAGAATATTCTGTTCCCCTCCTGTAACTCCAGGTGATTAAAATTCAGCTTGTCCCTTCTCAGAGCCTGAGAAGCAAGCATTGCAAGGGGTCTCCGAGCTCACCTGGTCCCTCTCCCATGGGAACGTCTCTACAGAACCCAAATGGGCAGTTAGGCCTAATGCCCAACACCTCCAGGGACAGGGCACTCACTCCCCATCAGGATCACCCACACTGAGTAGCCTCTGCCTCCCCAGGATGCGGCCATCCCAAGGGGAGATTTAGGATGCACTCACCTGCCAGGCATCCTCAAGGTGGAAGCCGGCTCTGCAGCCCTGGGTCTCCTCCCCTTGGGGCCCTCTGGCACTGCTCTGTCAGCCATCAGCATCCCCTCCCCACCCACCCTGGCTGCCTGCTCTGGCCTTGTGCCAGTTGGTTAATGCCGTTCCTTGAGTTTGGAGCCCAGAATTAAACACAGCTCTCCCAGGAGGCTGGGAGGGAAGCTGGCCAAATGTGGGGGAGGCTGATGAGGAGAATGAATGTGCCCATGTCCGTGCCAGGGATGGACTTCATTAGCCAGAGAAATAGACGTTCTCTAGAGCTGCCACTGGGCTTGGGGAAGAGCAACCTCAGGCAGGGGATGGACTTCGTCCCTTGCCAAGTGCTGAGGTTCTGTCTTCTCGAGTTTCCAAGTCCATGGTCAAGCTCCATCTGCAAAATTCGAAGAAGAGCCTGTGCTGTAAACCTGCTCTGGTCTCACCCTTTCCTCACCCACCCCTGCAGGCAGCCCCTCCCCGCCACACTCCCTCCCGTTAGCACGACTCTCGGAAGAGGCATTGGACCTCATTCCGACTGGGCTAAGCGGTTAATAACATCTTAATGCATCATCCTTCCAGAGGGATTAGCATTGGCAGGATCCCAGTATAAGCTAAAGCAATAATGAGGGGATTTCAGGTACTGACCAGCAGCTGGGGACGAGAGTGTCCCAGGAACCTTCCCAGCACCTTTGAGGCCATTCCCACGTCAACAGTAGAGATGCCGACTGAGTTTTTTCAGCTCTGCCACCCACTTGCTGTGAGCACACATCACTGAACCTCTCTGACCCAGCTTCCCCACCTGCACAGCGGGGACAGTACCTCCACGCTCATCACATTGCCAGGGAAGGCAAAAGAAACCACGGAGGTCACAGCACAGAGCCCCGGCACAGAGCGCCATTGCTTTCCTTCCGTCTGCCATGTCCCAAGCATCTAGGCCACTGTCACGGGGGAGTGGACAGAGCGTGGACGGGGATGGACTGTGGGTAAAGGCATTATACCTGTGCACTTGAACCTGGTTATTTCCCACAATCCAAGTAGATGCTGAAACTGCTCCAACCCTCCCTCTGCCTTTTGGCCCAGGGCAGCCTGCAGATGGAAGAAAGCATCTCAGAGGTGAACGGGTCGGGTCTCATAATGGAGATCATGTGGTTCCCACCTCCCCGTCCCTCACTCCACATCCTAAGAAATCACAGGCCAGAGGCCCTCTGGAGTCACTGTCCAGAGACAGGGTAGGGGTCGGCAGGCACCTCCTCCTCCAGTCGGCATCACGTCCAAGGTTCTATTGGTCCACTGCCACCGCAAAGCGTGGTGACTCAAAGCCCACGTTCTCCATCGTCTCTCGTGTTCCTGCAGATGAACTGGGCTCAGCTGGGCAGCTCACGCTCGAGCTCTGACGTGGGACTGCAGTCAGGGGCCCACTGGGGCTGAAATCACCTGAAAGTTTGGCTGGTCTGGACGTCCCAGATGGCTCGCTCACGCGGCTGGGCAGGCGGCTGGCAGCTCGGCAGAGGCGCCCGCCAGAGCACCTACACGTGGCCGCTCATGTGGCCTGGCCATCTCATAGCATGGCAGCTGGCTTCCCAGAAAGAGCATCCCAAAGGAGAATTCTAGGGGCCCAGGCAAAAGCTGCAGGGCTTCTCATGGCTTGACCTTGGAAGTCTCAGAACATCACTTCCACCACATTCTGTTGGTCAAGGAGGCCCACGACTGCCCAGGTTCAAGGTGGGGGGATAGGAGTCTGATCATACTGGGGGATGGGCAAGGCCACACTGCAGAAGAGCCCGTGGCGTGGGGATAGTGTAGTGGGCATCTCCGGAAAATACAATCTGTCACGTGCGCCAACCTACCCTTCCCAGGCACAGGAGCCTGGGCCAATGGGGACGGGAGAAAGCACTGCCCCAGGCATCAAACCGACACCGCTGTTCCTACAGCTCCACCCTGGGGCCAGCCAGCTGTCACCTACACTGGCACGGTAGCAGCAAAGTCCCAACAGGCTGCTAGTATCTCCCCATCTGCTTTAGGGGTTGTTGTAAGGACAAAACGAGATCACCTGTTTCTTCATTCTGACTTGGCAAGCGTTCATCGAGCACCCTGTCCATTTACTCCTTCAACGGCTATTTGCTGAGGGCCTACTCATGCCGGCCCAGAGAGGAATCGGACATGGCCAAGGGACGGAGGGGTCAGTGGAAGACACTTGCTTGCCTGGACGGTTACAACACACTGCTTGGCACGGGAGACCCAGGGTGGACAGTGGGGGTGTGGTCACAGGAGGGGCTGGCTTTGATTATGGAAGGAGAAATCAGGGTAGGGGGCCTTCTCTACTCTCAAACACAGACTAAAGGACCTCTTGAAGGACCGGTCTCCAGGGAGGCGGGGAGGGGAGAGGAATGGTCCCAGAAGTAGAGCAGGGGTAGGCAGGCCACCCGGGATGGCTGCAAGGTGGGAGCAGAGAGACATAGGCGTGGAATTTCACCAAGCAGCTTCCACCAGACCTACACAGCCTCCCCGTCTTGACAGTCTGACCCTGGGACAACATTAAGCTACCAGGACTCTGTCCATGGTCCCCTGCTGGGGACACTGAGGGATCAGGCAGGAAGCAGTGTGGCAGCTAGTGGCAGTGGTAGGAGCAGTGGTGGGAGATTTCTCCAATCTCTGCCCATGGCCAGCACACAGCAGCCGCACGGCAGCGTGACCCTGCCCACAGGCCTTCATGCCATTCACTCACCTCCATTCTCCATCTCAGAGACTCCCCTGGGCACTGACATTCTCATCACGCCAGGCCCTGGCCATGCCTAAATCTGCAGACAGATGTCCAGGAGTGACAGCCCGAGGGCTGTTCCCAGGACATCAATGTGGCTCAGACACTGGGGCGGGCTGGTCCAGGGGCCGGCCAGGGTGCGACCCCTCTCTTCCAGCTGGCCATTCGGGCTGAGACACTGACTCCCCAGCACCAAAAGGAACCAAGTTACATGGCCTTGAGTTTCCTCATCCGGAGAATAGGATTTTATTTCTTTGTTTTTTCATAAAACAGAGTTAACTGTATGGAGATGGGAGAGGCTGTGTCGAGCCTGAGCGATTATGTTTGTCCCTCCCTGCCACCTGCCTGTCCTTTCTGGGTTGCCCATTTTTCCACGTAGTGAGTGGAAAGGCCATTGTCCAGGAGTTGGATCTCGGGGAAACCTTCTTTAAGGTCTTCTTGAAGATCCACCCGGGCTGGCTGTGGACCACGGCACGGGCATTGAATTCTCACGACCCGTGAAAAGGCCAATCGAGGATCATCAGCCCCGCAGACGAGTGCGACTTCCTTCAGCTGCTACAAAAACTCAAGTGAGCCAGCTTTCTCAAAACGAGGGGAGTCTGAATTCAGGAACAGTGGGATCCAGGTGCCCCACTGCCCCAGCACACTCTCTCCATCCTCTCTCTGTCTTTCTCTGACTGCTGACTTTATTCTTCCGGTTTCGGGTTCTCAGGAGGATAAAATACTGGCCACAGGCATGTCTGGCTTATATCTCAACAAACTGGTCCCAAAAAAGAATGAAAAGTTCTTCTAGGCCAGCTCAAGTGTCAAAACTCCTTGGGAAGGGCTCTGATTGTAACACCTGCCCCATAGGGACCAGGAGGAGTGGACGGTCAGGCCCAGAAGAAGGACAGCTGGGGTGCTGGGGACAAAGGCAGCAGGCCCCACTCCCCAGCTGATGAAGGAGGCTGGCTGTGCCCTAAAGGGGGTAAGGGACAAGGAAAGACACTGAAAAGCGGCAGACACCACTCAAGTGCCAGCAGACTGTGCCCTTGGCACCACGTTTGGCACGGAGAAAGCTGCAGCCTCCTGGGTGCTGGGACAGTATTTTGGGTGCTGGGTATGACTCACCTCCTCTCCCAAACGCCCCCAAAATTATGTCCCCAAAGTGATAACCAAAATGTGGACAACTTTTAATTTCCCAATTTCATCATTGACAAGGTGCCCCAGGGTCTGAAGACAGCTGCCCCGGGGAGAGGCTGCGCTCAGCTCTGCCCCTTCTTGGCTGCAAGCGAGCGGAGGAAAGGTTTCCGGGAAGACAGTGACCCAGGCGAGACCGTGCAGGTGGCGGGGCTGCGGCAGGTGCAGAGTTGTGGCACAGTGCGTGTTCTCAGGCAGACTCCCCAGGAGTCCCCACATCCCTGCCGCCGGCCCCAAGGTAGGCACACTGGGCCCCAGCCCTGCCAAGGTCTGCACCTCTGTGCTGATGCGTCCTGACCAGGGAGACATGTGACCATCACTCACTTCTTGTTTTTCCTGCCATCGAACCAACGTTTAGACAAATTCCTCTCTCTGCCTCTTGTTAATGCTTCCTCTTTGTCCTCAGGGCCGTTGGCTCCCAGCTCACCAGAGACAGCGGGGTATGGTGAAAAGACTGTGGACGTAGAAGACAGGAGCCATATTTCTCTTCTGCCTCCAATTTACTATGTGACCTAAGGCAGAAGTCATACTCTCTCTGGTCTTTAGCCACTTCCTCTGCAAGCCAGTGGAGGTGGACCAGTCAGTGTTTGAGGCCCTCCCAGCCCTTTCTGGGAAGACGTGGTGTCGCTGGGCCTGGCATTGCCATGTTTAATGTCTCTCCATCTCCCTTCACCCCCACTCGTCAACTCAGCCACACTTCATTCCAGCCATTAGCTCCGTACAAGCTCGGCCACCTACAGAGCAGCCACAGGCAATGATATTAGCTTGGTAATGATGAAAGGGAGAGATATATCATACCAACACTATCCTTTCCCCTGACCAAACCTCTGGGATGGCAGCATCTCAGCTCAGGACAGCCAGAGACCAGGTTGCTTAACAGAAGGGAGTTCCTCTCTCCCTCTCTCCCTGGCTCTCTTCCAGGCTTTGGTGCACCCAGCAGTTCCCAAAGATATGCGTTGCAGGGGCAACATCCTTGACCTTGTTCTTGCTCTAAAGCACCCATTGTACAGATGACAGCATCAAGCCCCAAGAAAGGGAGTGACTTGCCCGAGGTCACGTGGCAAGTCAGCGTGAGAGCCAAAGCTCAATTCTAGGGCTCTTAAGCATTGATTTCCACTCTGGGCTAAAACCAATGCTACCTTCTAGATAAACCATGACATAACCAGAGAGCACACCTGCCCTCCTGTCTTTTGTCTTTCTCCACAATGCACCCCATTTGCTGCAGTCAGGGTGAGCTCCTGACACACCTTTATTCCTAGTGTTGTACCTGCTGGGCTCACGGTATCCTGGAGCCTTGGCACATGCAGATTCTCCCTGCAGAAGAGCCTGACTCCTTGACTCTCAATGCACCTTGCCTGCCCCCTGCAGCTCTTGCTGATCTTCTGATTTCTCCTCTCAGTGTTCTCCAGCAATGTAGCCTCACGCTCAGGGTAAAAGCCACAGTGCTTAAGTGGCTCACCTGACCACGTGGCCTGGCTCATGCCTAACTCTTCAGCCTCTCTCCCCATCTCTGCTCCCTTCTTCTGCCTGGGCCACACTGGCCTCCTGACAATCCCCAAGCCTTTGCAGTGTGTTCCCACCCAGGGCCTGGCACCTGCTGTCCTCCTTCCCCAGCTCTCCATGGCTCACCCTGCACTTCCTTCTGTCCCCAAGTCATCTCCTTAGAGAGGCCTTCCTCACCACCCCATTAAATCTGACTTTGTGCCCCCGGAACTCTATCCTAAGACAAATTCATTTTTTTAAAGCACTTGTGATTGCCTGAAGTTATATCAAGTATTTAGTTGCTGGTTAGTTTATTGTCTGTCCTCCCCAGGAGAATACAAGCTCCATAACAGCAAAAACTGTTCTGTGCCCACTGCTGTGCCTCTCACTCCTAAAATAGCATCTGCCCCATAGGGGGCCCTCGGTAAACAAATCAATAAACAAACTGTTGTAATGAAATGCCATCTCAAAATTCAAAGAAGCTAGGATGCCCCTAGTGTGTGTAAAGCAGATCTTATTTGTGAACTCCTATCTGTATAAATGATTTAAGTCATTTAAAATGAGTGTGTCAGCACCATTCTGACAACACAATTACATGCCATCCCACAAAAGAAATACCATATAATGAACAATCTGAAAATGAAACTAAGAGAAAAATTTCATTGACAATAGTGTCAAAAATAATACTTAGGAGTACCTTTAACAAAAGAGATGCAAGACATACTCTAAAAACTACAAAATACTGTAGAAGGAAATTAGAAGTCTAAATAAAAAGGAAAGATGTAATACTTTCATGAATCAGAAGACTTAATATTGTTAAGATGTTAAAACTCCCCAATTTTATCTACAGATTCAATGCAACTTCTATCAAAATCTCAGCTGGCTTCTTTGTGGAAAAAGACAAGACAATTCGAAAATTTATATAGAGATTCATGGATCTAGAATAACCAAAACAATTTTGAAAAAGAACAAAAGTAGAGTACTCACACTTCCGGATTTCCAAGTTACAGTGATCAAGACAGAATGGTACAGGCATAGGGATAAACATGTAGGCTAATTTAGTCAAATTGAGAATCTAGAAATTAACCCTCATGTTTAAAGCCAATTCATTTTTTGGCAAGGATGTCAAAACAATTAAATGAAAAAATAATAATCTTTTCAACAAAATGGTGCTGGGACAACATGCAGAAGAATGAAAGTGGATCCCTACCTCACACCATATACAAAAATTAACTGAAAGTGGATCAAAAACCCAAATGGAAGAGCTAAAACTATAAACCTCTTAGAAGAAAACATGAGGATAAATTTTTGTGATCTTGGATTGGACAATGGTTTTCTAGATGTGACCCCAAATGTACAAGCAACAAGATTTTAAAAATAAAAAAATGGACTTCATTAAAATGAAAATGTTTTGTCCTTCAAAGGACAGCATCACAAATGTGAAAAGACAACCCACTGAATATGGGGAAATTTTTGCAAATCGTACATCTGATAAGGAACTAGCATATAGCATATACAAAGAACTCTTACAACTCAATAGTAAAATGATAAATAACTCAATTTAAAATGGGCAAAGGATCTGAATAGACATTTTTCCAAAAGACTTACAAATGGCCACCAAACACATGAGAAGATGCTCAATATCATTGGCCATTAGGAAATACAAATTAAAACCACAGTGAGATACCACTTCACACCAACTAGTATGACTAGAATCAAAAAGGAAGCTAATAGTAAGTATTGTCCAGGATATAGAAAAATTAGAATCCTAATGCACTACTGGCAGGAATGGAAAAGGTATAGCCACTCTGGAAAAGAGTGTGACAGTTCTTCAAATGATTAAACATAGAATTAACATATGACCCGGCAATTCCACTCCTAGGTATATACTCAAGAGAAAAGAAAACATGTATCCTCACAAAAACTTGGCTATTATGAAGAATGTTGCTATGAACTTTTGCATACATGCAAATATTCATAGCAACATTCTTCATAATAGCCAAAAGGTGGAAACAACACAAAGGTCCCCTAACGGACCAATGGATAAATGGAATGTGATATATCCCTATAATTGAATAGTATTCAGCCATAAAAAGGAATGGAGTACTGATTCATGCCACATAATGGGTGGACCTTGAAAACATTATGCTATGTGAAAGGAGTCAGTCACCAAAGCCCACATATTATATGATGCCATTCATATGAAATGTCCAGAACATGGAACTCTATAAAGACAAGATCAGTGGCTGTTTTAAGGCTGGGGGAGATAGGGGAGATTGGGAGGTGATGGCCAAAGGGTACAGGATTTCTTTTGGGGAGATAAAAATGCTCTAAAATTGATTGTGTTGATGGTTGTACAACTCTGAATACACTAAAATCCATCAAACTGTACATTTTAAATGGGCAAATTTTTAAATATATGGTATATGAACTATAGCTTAATAATGCTGTTATTTTTAAGAAAAAAGTAAAGAAATACCATGTTGGCCGACATAGGTAATCCACTCAGTAGCTTCTAGAATTGAGCCAAGGACAGCCCCTAAGGCACATGTCTCACGGCCTACCTGGCATATGGGGGAAGCCAGCTCAGTGGAGACACGAGGACCAGGGTCGGCTGTGCATTTTCCGAAAACGTGGAGGAAGGCACTGAAGAGCCTGAGACCCCGGCAGGAGCCGGGCTTGCCCAGGTCTAAGGACAAGAGCATCTGGAGAGTTCACCCAGTCCTAGATGGCAAGTCTCATATGGTCAGTCTGACCAATTGCATGGCCCGCCTGGAGCCCATGTCAAGAAATTCAGCGAGGGAGACAATGTCCCAGCCCCACCAGGAAGTGTCAGATCTATCAATGATGTCTGCTAGGGACAGAGCGTGCCAGTACCACACCTGAGCCGTGCATTTGCCAAGCGTGAGTGAGTTCACCCTCTCCTGGCAGAGGCAGGAGAAACTAAGCCACCCAGGAGGAAGGGGATGGCAGGGGACCCAGAGCCCGGGGCGGATCAAATTCAGTCTCGGCCTGGGCTCTGGCCTCAGCCACCTGGCCGTGTTTAGCTCTTCCACCCGTCATTTCATCGTGCTCCCGCGCTTACCGATGCTGTCACTGAACGCATTACTGCCCAAGCGACTGTGCTCACCCACCAGTCTGTGCTGCTGTCAGGCAATGAGGAGCCTTTGGCCACCTAATACGTGTCAGACTCTTCTCGAAATCTTTTCTCACTGGAGTCCACACCCACCTTGGGAGAGAAGTATTGTTGTCCCCATGCTACAGATGGCAGCACTGAGGCTCCATGACATCAAGTAGCTGCCCTGATGGTACCATGGCAGAACCAGGATTCTACACCAGGTCTGTCTGACTCCACGCTCATCCCACAGACCCATGGAAAGAGCAACTTCTCTTTCCCCCTCTTCAGTCCCAGCACACACAAACACACACAATGTCTCCAGGAAAGGAAACTTGGAATGAAAACCCTGAAGCCCCTCAGGTTCACCACCATGCTTGTCCTTGCACCCCCTGTGTCCTTTTGTCCTTCATCCATGAGCCCCCTTCACCCTCCAGCGGGGCCTCCATTCTGCGCCCGCCACAAGCCATGGCCACGTGCCTTGCCTTTCCTTCGCAGCTAGCGATCTAGAGAAAAGTCACTCATGCCACTGTCTCTGCGTCTTCACTGTCCTCTCATTTCCCACCTCTGTGATGGGGCCCGCGGCAGACCCAGCTTGTTGGACCGGGACTTCTCCGTGACAAGTGCCCCCATCCTCCTTCTGGAAACTCACTCTCCCCTCGACTGCTCTAGCAGATACTTTCTGTGCTCCACAACGCATGCCCTTGTCCTCCTGATTCTGGCACAGCGGAGGACAGTTTTGTCCCTGCTGCCAGCGTTGCACTTCACGTGTGCTGAGGTCACTCTCCCCTCTGCCTCAGGGGGTCCTCTGAGCCCAGACCCCTCCGCTCAAACGCAGGCATGTAGGAGTTAACACCCCAGGGGCAACCAGCAACCAGTGGTGGATGGGAGCTGGGGCATCAGCACCCCATCCTTGGGAGGGAGGGTCCTAAGGTATATTCTCCACAGGTCCCTAGAGCGCCCCAGGGCACTTGAGCCCAGACGCCCATAGCAGTTATGCATTCTTTATTGGCCTTCCCTCCTCTCTGTCTCCCTCTCTCTCCTCTCTCCTCTCTCCCCTCCATGGCTCCAGCTTTCGGGATCGCCTTGCAAATAAAATGCCTACACCTGAGTCCTTGTGCAAGCTCTGCTCTGCAGGGATGTGGCAGGGTCCTGCTGCCTTCCTTCACCTTCTGACCCACTCATTTCCATCTCTTTGTGGACAGCTCCTGCAAGGGTGACCCCTTGGCTTCTGCTGCTAAGCCCTGCCCCGTGCCCTTCCTTGCACCTGTCTGGGTCACATGAGTCCCTTGCACATGGCATTGCCTCTGTCCCTGCAGCACTTCCTACCTACGGGATCATGCCCTCTGTGCCTTAACCATCGGGTGAGCACCTGCTCATCTTACCACACATGAGCCCCCCACCGAGCCTTTCCCAGCACTCCCCCACCAACCCCACTGTGCAGCTGGGACTAGGTGAATCGGATTCAATGCAATGCCTGGTGATGCCCCTTCCAGTAGGTTCTTTGTTTCGTTTCACTGTAACGTAATCTCCTGGGGGCAAAGGCTATGGATTTTGTACTTCATGTCCCTAGAAGCCAGCACTGTCCTGGCTCATGGTCCGTGCTAAAGAGACATTTGTGGATAAAAGAATAAGCCTTCATGATACTTTTATCAGACTCTAAGCAAACCTGTCTGTTTCTCCCTCTTCATGTGTCCCGCCCCCAGCAGGATTTGGGCCGAACTTAGGTCCTCAGGTACATGGCTTTCCCTGCAAAGAGCTGGAAGATTCACTGGCCTTGTCAGAGAGATAACTGAGCCCCTTCCTGCAAGTATAGTGGCCTCTCAGCACTCAGCAGGGATTGGTCCCAGAACCCGCCTGGAAGCCCAAACCCAGGATGCTCGAGTCCCTTATATAAAATGGCATAGTATTTGCACACAACCCACATACATCCTCCCGTAAACTTTAAACTATCTCTAGGCTACTTATATTAACACTGACACAGTGTCTACACATCACCTCATTCGCGTGGATTCAGCGTAGTGCTCAGTGTGCAGCAAATTCAAGTTGTGCTTTCTGTGAAATTTTTTTTCTGAGTATGCTCGGTCTGCGGTTGGTTGAATCCACAAACGTGGCATCCACAGACACAAAGGGTGGACGACTCCACTTCAATCCCAGCGTTGTCAGGCGTTAGTTAAACTTGTAACCGTCCCAGGTAAGAGGCAGGAAGCCAGCAGGGAGCCGAGGAGACTGTCTGCCGTCTGGCCCCACCTTGGGTCAGCACATGAGAAGTGGGGCTCCACACATACACCCTTCCTATGAGGTTGTCCTATCCGTGGCTTGTAGTGCCGGGAAGGATGAAGGGATGGCCGCAGGTCAGCCAGGGCGAAATGGACCTCCGTCCCGATGAGCAGGAAGTCTGCCGACTCCACAGATTTGCACGAGCCACCTTCCCCGCGCCAGCTCCCGTGTTACCCCTGCCCAGAGCAGGTCCCTGTCCTCAGGTGGAACTCAGCCTCGTGGGAAAACACACCTAACCCCAGCCCCTGGCTTCTGGCACCAAAGTTCCAGCGGAGAATCACAACAGTAAATACGAAGATTAGCTAACATTTATTGAGGGCTTACTCAATATGCCAGGGTTTTCTGAGCATTCTGAAAGCATTAAATTATTTACTCCCCACAGTAAGCCTGGGGTGGCACGCCAGAGCCGGCTCGAACCAGCTCACAGCAGCCAGTTGTTAAACTTTCGGGAATTTCACAAGCTGGATGTTAAATATGACTATTATTAAAAAATTAAATTACATAAACTTGTAATTAAATAAATTATGCTAAAAACAAAAGTAGTAAATACTCAAAACTCATCACTTCCCAATTATCTTCCCGCATTTCATTGTTGTCTGTGCTCTCGAGGTTTCCCCGTCTATTGTGTCGGGAACGCCACATAACGGTGGCTGCCGAATGTCTCTTCCCAAATCTGTGTTTGGTGACATCCCAGTGGAAATCCACTAAGGCTACAAATCAGGGCTTGATTTATGTTTTTGTTTGCCTTTCTTGACTTAAGGACACGATGGAGGAAAAAAATTAATTACGCAAATAAAACTTAAATGTGTGCCTGTGTCTATAGCTGCACTCAAAAACTATTAATAATTATATCATCCAACTTAGCAAAGTCACTCATGCCTTTGACAAATGAGTATCAAGTTTGAACACGCATCTTCATTGTTGCCCATTCACCTTTCTCATTAACGTAGATAAAACTAGCAACCAGTTTTTAGGTTGGAATGACACCCGAGAGCCGGTTGTTAAACATTTGCTGCACACATTGCTCTGAGCTAGGTGCCACCCATAAGCCTTCTTTTACCAAGAAAGGAGCTCGTTAGGAAGGGCTGGATTCCCACCAGGCAGCTCAGCCCCAGAGTCCAGGCTCTCAGCGCACCAAGGGGAGGGGACATCCTGCCCACCCCCAGACCATCCTGGGCAAGCCCTCAGGGACAGCCAGCTTCTGGTACATTCAGTCTGATCCTTCATGCCAGACAAGAGGAGCTTATCCCTGTTCTTGGGAGAGGCGTGCAGGACAGACTCGCAGATGGGAAAGGCAGGACAGACACACAGATGGGACGGGCAGGACAGACACATAGATGGGAAAGGCAGGACAGACACACAGATGGGATGGGCAAGACAGACACACAGATGGGAAAGGCAGGACAGACACACAGATAGGATGGGCAGGATGGACACAGAGATGGGACAGGCAGGACAGACACACAGATGGGACAGGCAGGACAGACACACAGATGGGATGGGCAGGATGGACACACAGATGGGACAGGCAGGACAGACACACAGATGGGATGGGCAGGACAGACACAGAGATGGGACAGGTAGGACAGACACACAGAAGGGATGGGCAGGATGGACACAGAGATGGGACAGGCAGGACAGACACACAGATGGGATGGGCAGGACGGACACAGAGATGGAACAGGCAGGACAGACACACAGATGGGACAGGCAGGACAGACACACAGATGGGACAGGCAGGACAGACACACAGATGGGATGGGCAGGACGGACACAGAGATGGGACAGGCAGGACAGACACACAGATGGGACAGGCAGGACAGACACACAGATGGGATGGGCAGGATGGACACACAGATGGGACGGGCAGGACAGACCAAGGGCACTGGGGTATCTTGAGAGGCAGAAGGGAAAGTGAAGCCCAGTCGAGCCCACTGCGTGTGGGCTGGGATGGTGCTTCCCAGAGCAAAGTCGGGCCTGGGTTCAGGAGGGCAGATTAGGTCCAGAGGATGCAAAGCAGAGGTGGGGCCGCCTGAGGCTCCCATAGCAGAGGCCAAGGCCCTCCGTCACCCTTGGAGGGACCGTGGACTCAGGCAAGAGCCAGGAGGTCACTACGTTGCCAGCCAGGGTCAGAAGCTCTCCTACCTCCTGCAAGACAGGCCCTTTCAGGCTGCTACTTATACCCTCACCAGGGAGCACCCCCCAGGGGGCCCAAGGGCAGGCAAAGATAAAAAGAGCCGATTCAGGGGCTTTTCAGAGGTAAGATGAGCTGGTCATGGTGGCTCATGGTGACAATGCAGCCAAACTCTCATGGTGACAATGCAACCAAACTCCCATGGTGACAATGCAGCCAAACAACTCCCCATAGCCTCTGTGGTGTTCCCCTCGCCACCCAGGTCCCTTTCCAGACTCTCCTCCCAGTGCATGGGACACTTCCAGCCAGGCGAAACCTCACACTGTCCCCAGGTGAGCAGGGCCCTCTCCCACCTCTGAGCCCTGACACAGGTGGATGGCCCTGGCTGGGGAGTCAGGGAGGGCTGCATGAAGGAGGTGACGTCTATGCCGGATACTGAGGAAGGCAGCTAAGGTGTAGGGGGAGGGGATTTAAAATAGCCGGCAGCTCCCTCTTGCACGTGCCCACAGCATTTGTTACATAAACAGCCCTGCCGTAACATTAGAAGTGCTCTAACAGAGGACACACAGTCTCTCTGGCGCCCAGTAGGTGCTCCCGTAAATGTGCAGGCTGCATGGCTCGGGCAGGTTGCCCAGCTTTGAGACCCGCAGTCGTGCTAGCTGTGAGCCGCGTGCAATTGCTGATACAGAGCTATGTTTGACCTACAAAACTAGCAATTTCATATGTTCCAACCTAATAGCCTCTCTGTGCTCTGTAAATGGGGTTAATAGCAGTACCACTCTCACAGGATTGTTGGGGAGATTAAATGAATTAGCACCTGTGTGAACACCTGGGCTGACGCCTGGAACACAACAAGTAGGTGATAACAACAGCTAATACTCGCATAGCACCTACTATGTTCCGGGCACTGTGCAAATAGTGCTGCCTTGTTAACTCGTGGGCCCCACCAGCCACTCTGTGTGACAACTGCTATTCTTATGCCCTCTTCACAAAGAAGGAAGCTGAGGCATGGAGACCGTGGAAAACTCACTTGCGTCTGCCCGGCGGGTGCATGGGGAGCCAGGATTTGAACCCTGCAATCTGCACTGCCACGCTACAGAACAGCCTTTCTGATCGGGTCAACCTGAGCTGCTGCTACTCACTGGCAAAGTTGGTCCCACTGGACCGGTAGGTGTTAAGGCAACTAGGGGGTCCCTATAGGATTTGGGTTTCAGAGCTCACACAGATGTGGGTGGGACTGAACAGGGTGAGGTCTGGGGAAAGGCAGCAACACCCCAAAGCATGGGCACAGGTGCCAGGTGGGTGCAAGGGGGTGTAGTCTGTGGAGGTGCCACCTCTGGGGACCCGCATCTAGCACTTGGTGGGTGGCTCGGGGCCACTGCTGGTGAGGCCAGTGAGGCCAGGAGTTGGAAGGATGAACAGGACCCTGGAGCCCACTGGGTACCTCTGCACCTGGCATCATGTCTGACTGCCATGGCCCCATGAGAATGATGAATTCTTCTCTGCTTCCACTTCCCAAGTCTCATGCAATTCCTCTCACAGCTGAGCCCAACTCAGAACCCCACAGAGAAGAGGGTTCTGGGAAATGCAGGTCGAGCCTTGGCCGAGCCCGCGGAACCCAGTCCACCACAGACGGTAATTCTGGGGGTGGTGTCGCCATGTGGACCCAGGGAGGGCAGGTCTGGGCTTGCTTGGGTTGCCTCTCATTCCCTCTGTCCACAGCACCCACCCTCCGGGGAGAGCCCATTCCTCAGGGTGGCATTCAAGTCCCTGTCTGTGGGACACCTGCCCTCAGTTCCGTCCCCAGCTGTCCCCACCCACCTGGCTCCTGCCGTCCCACAAGCACACAATGTCCCTCCTGACAGTGAACCTTGACGTAGACTCTGCTCTCAGCCAGAAGTACATTTCCCCTCATCTTCCCGTCTTCCAGCGTGGACCCTCCACGTGACCTACACATCCCTCCCTGCCTCCTGCCTGGCCTCTACTGGGTCCTGGTGTCCCCCAGCCCTCCCATCCCCCGCACGACCCAGTGGCTTGGGGGAGTGGACCTTGTCCTCCCAGAGCCAATCCACACAAGAGCACGCTATGGCAACTTATGGGTCCAAGGGCTGGTTCTTCTCCACAATTGCCCAATCCAGTTATAATCCCTGCTTGGGAGAGCCATGCCTCTCTCTCCACTAGACAAGAGCAAGGACACACGCAGCCCCCCATGCTGCTGACAGCCATCTTTTGACTGTAGAGTGAAATCAATGCTGCGGATGACAGAGTGGAAAGAGGAAGAGCCTGAGTCCCAGGTGGCATCGTAAAGAGCTGCTGAATCAGCCAGCCCCGAAGCCTGCCCCGTCTCTGTTGGAGATTTGTTTTTTCTGTCGCTTGCAATTCCAAAAGCATCCTGGCAGGTACGCCTGCTTCTTGACCAGGTGCACTCCTGTTATTTCCCTCCAAGCCCAATGCAAATGTGCCCCCTCTGCAAGTCCCTCCCTCGTGTGTCCATCCTTGGTGCCCTGAACCTCCACTTGTTCCAGCACTTTGGTTCATTCTTCATCTCTGTCCCTGGGGTGTCACCTCCCCTGTGAGTTACTGAGCTCTTAAAGAGCAAACCATCTCACGGAGACTAGAGTAAGATAAGTGTATCCATTTAATCTCATCCATTCCGTGTTCATTCTGCAAACATTTGCCGAGTGCCTCCAAGACAGTGATGCAGAGACAGGATGGGTTTTGCATCCACATGTGTGCAGGGTGTGGAGGGGGGCGTCCTGCAGGAGTGAGAGAGACTGCAGGGCAGAGTAAGACACCAGGAACAGTAGGCAGTGCTTGGATCAGTGGTTGGGGAGTGGCCTTGGGCTTTGGGGCCTTGACCTTCCTTCTATGTGGTTCTCCTCCTGGGGAGGGGGCGAGGAGAATTGAGAAGGCTCAAGAAGGAGAGCAGAGTGCTGAAGGCAGAACTGCTAGGGCCCCTGTGGGAGAGGGGCTGCATCCTCCACAGCTTTGAAAGAAGAGTGTGCTCAGAGGAGCTGAGCGTGCATTCATGCATGCATTCATTCATTCATTCATTCAGCTCACATTACAGAGTCCCTCCTGTGTACCAGGCACTGTACGTGGCACTTGGATTAATCCATGAACGAAGAATAAACGGGCCTTGTTCTGGCTCAAGGGGTCAGAAGTCCTTTCCCTGAGACCTGGAGATATTCGTGTTCACCCTCCCAGGTGAAGACATAAGATGCTAGAATCGGCTTTTGGGGTCATGAGTCTAACCCCAGGCACTAGCAGGCTAGGTGACATGTGGGGGAAGGTGTCCTTTTAAGGACACCTTAAGAGTCTTGAGAGTCTGTGATCAGTTTGTACAAACCTGTCTCCTCCAGATGGGTCCTGTCTGCATCCCCAACCTCTGAACAGAGGCCCCTTCTCCACAGCCCCTGTAGCCGTGAGCAGTGCCGCGCACTTAGGAACAGCCCTGAAAATATCTCATGCAGGTATGAACGGCACACACTTCCACGAGGGCCATGTGTCAGTCAAAATTCACGTTGCCAGTGACAGAAACCCAACTGCAACTGGTGGAGGCCAAAGGGGAAGTATTCACTCATAGAATCCAAAAGGAGGTTGGATGATCAGACTGGGGAAAGGCAGGAAGCAGCTGGGCCTAAGAACAAGAAGAACCAGAACTGGAACAGAACCTTCTCCCTCCATCTCGCATCTCTGCTCCTATCTGCACAGAGCCCCGTCCTCTCTCTCCCTGCAGGCCAGCTCCCCGACATGGCGCGGAACACAGAGGCTGAGCTCGCCTGGCTTTACCATCCGACGTCTGCGCTGCCAAGAGAGCCTGGAGACGCCTTCTCAGCGTTAGCCTGAAAAATCCCCTGCAAAGGATTTGCCGAGCACATGCCCAGCTTGGATGCAACGCTCAGACCCGAACCAACCGTCTACAGCCAGATGGGAAAAGGCATCGGGCGTGGCTCAAGCTGGGCCACACCTCATCTGCAGACCGACCGACCAAGGCAGAGAAGTCGGGTCCTCTAAAAACACGGCGGCATCGGCAAGAATCTAGGGTTAGGAGCAAGGGGAATAGAAACTTCTAAAGAGGGAGGCTTTTTAGAAGAGGGAGATGTCTAGACAAAGTGAGCAGACACTTGTCCATGACACAATTGCAGTTTGGAAGTTGAACCAGAGAAAAGATTTCTAAGGAGTCACCTGCAAAATTCACCTTCCTGTATTGCCGTCTATTTAATATCTGATAACAGAATTAGCTGGTTATTGTAAAACCTCCCCTGAGCCTAGAGCTAAAGGAACTAAGTTTAAAACTGAACTTGCCAATTACTAGCTACAGCAAGTCACTTAACTTCTCTCCACCTTCTTTTCCTCATCTGTTAAATGGGCACAGTACTCCCTCCTCACAGGTTTAAATGGGTCGTGGACGGGAACGTCATGTGAGCATCATATTGGCAGATGCCTCTTCACTGCAGGTGAAAGAGTTCGATCCACACATCAGCTCCAGGTCAAGCACGTGGATTCCAGAGCTCCCAGTGCACAGTTTAGTTCCTTGCAACCGTATGTCTCAGCCCAACAAGGATATCTGGAAAATGTCTGCTCATTCCTTATCTGGGACATCTTTCTAAACATCCTTCCTCCTCCAGAAGTTTCTAGGCTCCTTGTCCCGCCACTAGACTCCTACACATGCAGCCATGGTTTTAGAGGACCCCACTTCTCTGGCACTGGTTGGTTGCTTGGTGACCGGGAATGGAAGGTGGGTGTGATCCGGCTTCCCCAGCACAATGGGGCAGTGTGTGCTCCTGGAGAGGGTCCCTTTCCCTGCAATGACCAAGCTGCCCCAAATGGAACACGACCTCCTATGTGCTGCTCAGCTTGGCTGCCTAAATATTGCCACGTCACTTTCCTGATCTGGGACAACAACGGCCCCGACTGCTACCAGCTCTACCTGGACCCCAGGCCCTTGAGTGTCAGGGGGCAGATGTGGCCCTCAGCCCTCCGCTCCCATGGCTGCCCAGTCACACCTTGCTCCCTGACGTGTCCTTCCCTCTGCCCTCCACCCACCCCATCCTGCATATTCCTCAAGCACCTGGCCACTGCTGTCCTTAGGGAAGCTGGCTTCTGAATGTTCTGGCTGACTTCTTTTTTTGTTGTTGTTGTTGTTTCTTTTTTTTTTTTTATTTCGGCATATTATGGGGGTACAGATTTTAAGGTTTCAATAAATGCCCTTTCCCCCCTCCCCCCACAAGTCTGAGTTTCCAGCATGACCATCCCCCAGATGGTGCACATCTCACTCATTATGTATGTATATACCCGCCCTTCTCCCCCCTCCCCCCTGCCCAATACCCTATTACTGTAGTACCTATGTGTCCACTTAGGTGCTGCTCAGTTAATACCAGTTTGCTGGTGAGTATATGTGGTGCTTGTTTTTCCATTCTTGGGATACTTCACTTAGTAGTATGGGTTCCAGCTCTAACCAGGAAAATATAAGATGTGCTATATCACCGTTGTTTCTTAGAGCTGAATAGTACTCCATGGTATACATATTCTGGCTGACTTCTGAGCCCTCTCCTTCTACAGCCTTAACTCCATACTTAATTAAAGGCGAGACAGGGGGTGCTGCCTTGTGTCCCTTACCCGAGTTTTCACGCACGGTCGCTGTAACTCCTGCTCTCCTGAAACTTAAAATCGGATAGGGAAGACAAGTTTCTTCCTACTGAATCCTTTTCTCCCACCTTTTCCTCCAGCAGTTAACCTCACCATGGACTCTTGGAGAGGTTATATAGCTTGAACACAGGTTAGCAGGCAAAATTCAGGAAAATAAGAATATACTACTTGGAAAACAGGTGCCAGATGCAGAGATTTCCCTGCTTTAGGGATGGCCGATACACGGCCTACACGCTGCCTCCTGTCACAGGGCAGACATCACTAACTGATCACAGCAATCTCATCCAGGGAACTGGGACCCAGCCTCCAATCTGCAGCAAAGCACTCCAAGCAGGCATAACCAATCCACTGGAGTATAACAAAAAATATATATTTGTTCTTTGTCCCTTGTTCCTGGTACAGAGCTTCAAAAACTAGGAGAATTTACCAAGTGATAGGAGTGTCTTTTGTTATTCATAGTGAGCACCTGTCCTGACTTATGCTAATGAGGTGATTCATGGCGGGCCCTTAGGTAGCTTCAAGGGAGGGGCTGGCCACACCAAGCATGTGATTAGAGTGCTGGAACTTCTGCCTCCTCCACCAACCTCCCAATACCTGGGAGGGGGGTGCGGCTGGAGATTGAATTCAATCAAATGGCCAATGGTTTCATCAAGCATGCCTACTAAGGAAACTCCAGATAAAAACTCTAAAACAAGGCTTGGGTAGCTTCCTAGTTGGTGAACACGTCCATGTGCACCCACATTCCACTGGGAGAGGATATGGAAGCTCTGCACCCTCCACCCCTACCCCCAAGAACTTGCCTTGTGCATCTGTTTGTCTCACTGCTCATTTGCATCTTTTATAATAAAACAATAGTCATGGCCGGGCGTGGTGGCTCCCGCCTGTAACCCTAGCACTCTGGGAGGCCGAGGTCCGCAGATCGCTCAAGGTCGGGAGTTTGAAACCAGCCTGAGCAAGAGTGAGACCCTGTCTCTACTAAAAATAGAAAGAAATTAATTGACCAACTAAAAATATATAGAAAAAATTAGCTGGGCATGGTGGTGCATGCCTGTAGCCCCAGCTATTTGGGAGGCTGAGGCAAGAGGATTGCTTGAGCCCAGGAGTTTGAGGTTGCTGTGAGCTAGGCTGACGCTATGGCACTCTACCCAGGGCAACAGAGTGAGACTCTGTCTCAAAAATAAAATAAAATAAATAAATAAAACAATAGTCATAATTATCTCATGTTTCTGAGTTCTGTGAGTCATTCTAGCAAATTTTCAAACATGGACAGGAATGAGGGGAACCCCCACATTTGTAATTAGCTGGGCAGAAGTGCATATGAAGTGGGGGCTGGTCCCCTATCTTGTGGAGTCTGCCCTGGGAAATCACTATCAGAAATGATTACATCATGGGACACCCAGTGCGTGCCATATGGTGCTCTCAGAAGGAACCTCTAAAGACAGAACAGAATACCCATGTGGACCAAGAGCAGAGGTCAGCAGCCATGGCCAAGTCCAGCCCACCAGCTGATCTTGTAAATAAAGCTTTATTGGAACACAGCCACACCCATTCCCTTACATGCCGTCTCTGGCTGCTTTCCAATCACAATAGCAGAGATGAGTAGTTGCAACAGAGACTGTGTGGCCCGCCAAGCCTGACATATTTACTACCTTGCCCTTTACAGAAAAAGAATGATGAGCCTGGCCTAGCACATCAGGAGATGTTACCCAAAGCGACATTATAACCCCCAAAGCCCTTCAAGTCTCACTTTTATTTTCAAGCCTCAAGAGAGTGTTGCATTGTCTTCTACTTTCTGTGTATACATTTCCCATGAAAGTGATTTTTAAACGACCACGAGTTAAGTACCAAGTTCTGTTTGCATAGTGAGTGGGGGTTATTCTTCATTTCCCAGGAAGCTTGTGATTGCAGGATTGGAGATGGAGAAGTGGAGTAAGGCTGGGGCTGTGAGGGCTGAGGTTCTTCCAGAAAACCTTTAAGGAGAGACAAGAAGATCCAAACTCGGGACTGAAGCACTGACTCAGACATTCATATTCTCTGTGAGCACACACAGTCAGCTGTCCTGTCTGGGCTTTTTTTTTTCACCCTTTAGAAAATGATGGCCACCACGGGCTTCTCAAGCTCTGCCAGTCTTGTCTCCAAGGTGATGGCTCCAGCAGGGCCTCTTCTGGTGTGTTCTATGGGTCCTTGTGCCATTTATTTACTCCCAAGGAAAACCATTTGCAAACTGTGTTCCATGGGGTCCTGTGGTTTCCACAGACTTTGAAGGATTATGGGGATAGAATGTGGGTTCCCAAATCCATGCCAACTTAACCACAATATTCCCTATTACCCATTTTATTTGTTTGAGAAGAGGAATCTGCTGATGAAATAAGGTGTGAAAATCACTGGTCTAAATGGTTCATTCAAACTCAAACACTTATGGGAACAGACAGGTAACATAAATGAGCAAATCGGGGAAGGCATGGGGCAATAGGGAGTGGTGGGGCCTGTGGCAAACTGTCTAAACAATAGCAGGTGCCCTGGTTCTGAAGCCCCAGGTGCTTTTACAATAGCCATGTAGAACTACAAATTTAATGTGTCCAAATCTTCAAGTTTTTCAGTAAATCTGGAAATTTAAGCAGCTATTTTCCAATCATTAAGACATGTGCAGGTCAAACAGATCCCTACCTGCGAACCAGATGCAGCTGGTAGACAGTCAGTCTGCAGCTCCTGGCCTGAGCATTGCCTTTGAGAAAAACCAGCCAGGAAGGGCTGCTGTTTCCTTGAATTCACTCCCAGGCCAACATGGGGCTCCTGAGACGTCACCTCTCCTATGACTTGCTCAGCAACTCAGGAAAAACCCCACCAAAAAGACAGGCATCCCAGTCCTGACTGCTGGAACTTGCTAACTGTGGGAACCTGGATAAGTCCTTGAACCCCCTCAGCAGGTGTCTGCACAAATGCGATGATAACTGCACAGCCCAGGTGAGTGGGAGGGTAGGAAGAAGAGAGCACACTGCAGGTGAGGGCACCCCATGCAGCCCAAGTGGCACTGGGTGGGACACAACAAGGGGGGGTTCTCTTCTGGGGAGAGCAGGAGTGCACAGGGTGGGTGGTACCTGGCGCATGGGTGGAGACTCCCCCGATCAGCCCAGGGGCGCGGCCTGCCCGGAGAGCTCGAGCCCCACCCTAAGGGGAATGACAAATGACCACCTTCCACCCCAGCTCTCCTGTGCTCAGACGAGGAGCGAGAGCCCCATTGGAGCAGAGCGGGCGCCTGGGCCCATGGCTGTCGAGCGGGATCATTAATAAGATAGATGTTCCTAATGGCTCCAAGAAGGATCATGGAGCTGCTCATTATCAGGGGTTGAAATCGCTAATTATTCGTTCCTCTGCAGCTGTCACTTGCGGTGCCCACCCAAACCACAGGCCCCAGCGGTGGTCCTTTCTCCCACGGCCGACAGGGGGCCGGGAGCTCGCATGGCCAGGCCCGGGGCTGGGGGCAAAGTCTTCTTCCTGCGTTAAATACTTATTAAAGTTGATTAGAACTCAATGCACCATAAAATCTCTTTCAAGTCAGTGAAACGCCTTTGGCTACAGATTTTTTTCCCCCTCAATTCTATCCAAAAGGAACTCCCAAGCACTCAGAGAATATTGGAAAAATTAGACGAGGGTTGAGGAGGGGGAGTGTGGCATTCCAGACTGGGAGAGGGGGAGGTGGGTTTAGAATATTTATGGGAGAAAATAGCGGCGCCTGGAATGAGGGGAGACCAGGAAGAAAAAGGGAGCCTGGATGCAGGCGGGGTGGGAAGGCTGCCGGATGCATGTATTTTTAGGAACGATATTACCCTGGACCTAAAAATATGAGAAATGGCTTTCTTTAAAAGCGATCTAGGCCCTATTTACATTTCAGAGCAAACAGCATATTGTTTTCATCAGGGGGAAATAAGCACTCATGTTTACCTTATGTTTCCTTCAAAATATTTGCATTTCAAAGCCTTCTGAGCTTTAAGTTTCAGAGCTGTTCAAAACGTGGCACCTGGGCTTCTCCCAGATGGGCCGTGTTTACAGCAGAGATCCGTACCACCCAGCCAGGATGACACCCCCGAACAGGATGGGGTCCCTCTAAGGACCAGGACGCACCCCCTAGGGGCGCTGCAGCTGGGACCAAAACTGGTGACCAAATGAGAGATGGGAGGGCCAGACAGCTCAGTCCCCAAAGCCTCCATGTGGGGTTCTACAGGTCTTCCTCCTGCGGTGCTCTTTCATCCTCCCTGCGGTAAAAGGAGGAGACAGCGTTTCTCTGCTCAGAGGGGCGGCCCCGGAGCCCTCAGGAGATGTGTCGCCTGGCGCAAGGAGCAAGGAGCAATCCTAGTGCCAGAGGGCCAGACCAAACGACCTCAACTCACTCTTCTTGCCCCCGAATTTTCATTTGTTCATTTAACAACAATTATTGAGGGCCTACTATGTGCCACGCCTCGGCGCAGGACTGGAGCCGCAGTGATGAACAAAGCCAGTCAGCGCTGGCCTTTGCTGGCCGCTCACTCCGTGCCAGCCGCTGTGCTGGACGGCACATTATAGCCAACCAGCAAGCTTTTAAACATCCCAAAGCCTGAGCCACACCCCGGGCCAGGTAGATTTTAGTCTCTGCAGGTAGGGGCCCAGGTCCCATTCATTTTTAAAACTCCTCACACCAAGTCTGAGAACTGGTGCTCTAAGTGTTCCCCGTGTATGAACTCATTTGCTCCTCAAACAGGCTTCTGAGCTGGGAACAACGAGTATCTGTCTTTTAATGATGAAGCACAAGGAAGGTAACTCGGCCGGGGTAAGTGCAGCAGAGCCTGGATTCGAACCCAGGTGGCTGGGCTCCAGAGACTGCACGCTCAGGGCTCTGCTGTGGGGTCTCCTGGTGCTCAGGGGGCTCCTGCTCTGGAGAGAAGCCACTGGATAGACTGTATGCAGAGATACAGGGTAAAGGCACTGCAGGCTTCCAGCCACCACCCATTCCAGCCCTGTCTGTGCCGGCCCCAGCCAGAGACTCACTGTGCCAGCCTCTCTTGCAGCTAGGGTTCTGGCCGACGAGGTACCGTGGGAAGTGGGCGTGGAGCTTCCGGTAAGAGCTGTGCTCCAAGGCTGAAGGACAGGTGTGTGAGGACAGTGTCCTTCTCCTTTTCCATCCTCATCCTTCCACATGGGATGTTTCCATGCAAAGATGCGATGTTTGCAGCTGTGGAAGCCATCCTGCGACCACAAGGAAAAGGCCGAACTGCAGACGCTGTTCAGACTGTCGGACCCACCCTGGAACAGCCCCCTCCAGATGTCTCATCAGAGGGGAGCACTGACATGTCTTCCTTGCTTTCAGGTATTCAAGTGCTTGCACCTGCACCCATTAGAATTAGATTTGTCTGTGATTAACAGAAAGCCCCAAAATAACAGTGGCTTACGCACGATAGAAGCTTATTTGTCTTTCATATAAAAGCAGTCTGAGGATAAGCATTCCAGAGCGATGGGGCAGCTTTAAAGTCACCAGAGAGGCAAGCATCTTCTCTCTCACTGTGCCCCATTCTTAGCATGTGACTTCCACTCACAAGCTCAAAGGGAGCTCCAGGCATCACATTTGCAACCCAGCTAATAGGAAGGAGGAGGGGGGAAGAAGTGTGCACCCCCCTCCTCCTTTTAAGAACACTTCCTTGAAGCTCTTCTGTCTATATCCCATTGACTAGGAGTTAGAGATCTGACCAGACCTGGCTTTAAGGAGGCCGTGAACCGTGTTTGTTCTGGGCAACCATGAGCCTAACTAAAATGAGGGGTTCCTTTGATAAGGAAGAAGGATATTGGGGAACAATGTGCAATCTCTGCCATACAGCTGGGGCTCTCCTAACTAATCCAGGTGGTTGGCTGACAGTTAGGCGGGAAGGAGCTCAAATACAACTCCCGTTAGCCGGGGCAGAAGGAGAGACAGCAGCACCCAAGACAGGAGCAGCAGCACAGGCCAAGGCCTAGGAGTCAGAGAAAGCGTGGTGAACTTGGAGAAGGGAAAGGAATCCCGCGACTCGATGGCAAAGCAAGGCGGGTGTGAAGTGAAGCGGGAGAGGCACCAACGGACTAACCCACGCAGGACCCTTACGTGACGGCATGCTAAGGAACTTGGACTTGATTCTAAGAGTGGCAGAGCTCCACCGGAAAGTGTTTGGCAGGAAAGTGGCACGGCCAGGGTTGCACAGGGTTGCATCCCCCACAGTCGCAGGGTGGGGGATGCATCGGCGTGGGGCAGGGGGGGTACAGTGGGAGGCTCCCGAGGGCCAGGAAAGGGGTGACGCTGGCCCAAAGCGGCCCAGCGGCAGGTCCCGTCTCCAGTGGGAGGCAGGTGAGGGATGGTTTAGAGGGGCGCGACTCAAGATTGTCTGCAGGTGACATTTGAAGCTTGCACCAGCACCTAAAACAACACAGTGCTTCCTTCATCCAGAAAGTCTTGCGACAAAAATTACGTGTGTCTATGTGTGTGTGACTAGGAGCTGAATTACACACGTGCTTAGTGTTCTGTACACTAGTGTTACATATGCTTCACTCTCTGATGCAGCTCCTTCCTTCTTCCTGGACCACTAACAGTTTGCAGACCAGCACGAATCCATAGACTACTTGGAACATCACTGGGCTCCAGGACAGAAGCCCCTGAATGCCTCGTGGGAGGCTGCCCTCTCGAACCAGCGCAAACGCCGGTCTGCTCCACAGCTGACACAAGCCTTGCTGCCTCTTCCTCGCTCCAGTGCCCTGCACCCACTCACCGCACCCCTCCGGAGGTCACCTGTGGCCCCTGGCAGAAGAACAACTGCTGATCAACTCTTGGGAGAGCGGCAGATTTCCAGGTAACCAGCCTGTGACAGAAGGCTGGCCTGAGGGTACCTCGCCACCCACATGGAGCCCGAGGGACTTCCAAAGCCCTCCCTTGCCAAGCTTTTTCCAGAACAATGTGATCGCCTTAGGGAAGGCAGAGGGAGAAAATGGTCCTCAAACTCACTCCCTGGAGAGAAGCCAACTGCAAGCTGAGAGATTAACTCCTGGGAGCACTCAGTTTTTAGGCCATTCTAAAAGGGAAGGAAGGAAGGAAGGAAGGAAGGAAGGAAGGAAGGAAGGAAGGAAGGAAGGAAGGAAGGAAGGAAGGAAGGAAGGAAGGAAAGGAGGGAGGGAGGGAGGGAGGGAGGGGGGAGGGGAGGAAGGAAGGAAGGAAGCCCTATGGAGTCTGCCTAAAAGGCAAGAGCTCCCATAGCAAGGGGGCTCCAGGTGCAGGCCACTTTGGACACCACGAGCCCTACCTGTGCTGAGCCTATCTGCTGCCGGGCCGGCTCCTCCCTCTGCCAGCTCCTTGTGGGCACTGGTTGTGCCGGTCACCTCAGCCTCCCCAGCAGCCCTCTGTGCATGGCTCGGCACGTGGCCAGTGAGCACTGATGGCTCACGTGTGCCAAGCACCTGCCAAACAACTCCGCATGTATTAACGCAGTTAGTACTGATCCACAGCAAACACTTGTTGTGTCAATTTGTTGATTAATCGGAATGCATCAGTGCTCGGAGGTTCTGCCCTGCTCACTCAACAGCTGGGCCCACACGGCTCTCCAGCATGGGCCGGGCGCAGGGGTGGGCTGTGAGGACAAAAGGCATCTGATTTGAGCTCAGAAGCAAAAGCAACGAGTTCCCCAAGCAGAGGCTCAGCCCATGTCGGCATAGGCTTCACTGGGGGATCCCAGTGCCCATTCGCCAGCCACAGCATCTGGGAGGAAGGGGGTTCCAGACCCTCCAGGCAGGACTCCAGGGAGAGGTGGGGTCCGGAGGTGCCACCGGAGCATAGGGGACAGACTCAGCCTCTTGGAGAAGGCTCTTCCCGGAGCATCCAGCCCACTTGTTCATCGGACAGGTGGCAGATCCAAGGCCAACAAGGGGAAGTAGTAGTCACATCAAGGATGACAGGGCTGAGGCCAGCCTTATCCGCAATGCACTGCCTGGCAGGGAAAGTGCGGCCGGCGCAGTTCTGCCGAGCACATGGGATACAGTGACCACAAAGGGGACACCAGCTCCTTCCTCACTGGCGTCCTCTGCAGCACTGTCCAAGGAGTAAGGCTGGACAGTTCATGATCTTTCTTCCAAACGCCACCCAGAGCGCTCAGGCCGGGGTCTGGGAAGCCAGCAGCAGGCATCAGAGGCCCAGGCCAGCTGCCCTCCCAGCTGGCGGGACCCACAGTCGGGGGCAAGGTGCCCATCCCAGCCCTGGCCCCTCGGCCCCTCTGCTGTAGGTGCAGGAGCGCCGGCGCCCCCACCCCGAACAGTGGAGCCTGCCCTCCACGCAGCCCTGTCTCCAGCTCCACGTTTTATGCTGAGGGAATCGGGGCTTGGGAGGGGTGGTAGCCAGTGGCAGGCCGCAGAAGCATGAGAGAGGCAGTGAATGAAATTCTTTGTTTAAGGAAAGCGTGAGCCGCGCGTCTGCAAGCCCAGGAGAAGCATGTCATTTTGCTGGAAATGCGATTTTCCCTAACAAGTACAGAATTCTACATGACATGTTGAAAAGTGTATCTCTTTGAGAAGCTGCTCTGTATCTCAGAGGCATCATCAGTACAGAACCGTGTAATGTGGCAGTTGCCATGGCAACGCCTCGTTTTCCATAGACAGGAAAATCAGAGCAGCTAAGTCTATTGAAAGGCCCCTAATAATGTCTGGAGACCCGGCTGAGAAGTGGTGCTGGCTGTCACAGAGCCCGGGGGGCATTTGGGGGTCTAGGGGCCACCTTATTTGTGCTTCATGGAGAATCCCCAAGATCACGTTCAGGGCCTCCTCCTCACCTGTCAGAGGCTCAGAGACAATGGGATTTGTCCAAGGCCACCCAGTAAGGCAGTGACAGGGCCAGGGTGACCAGGCTCCCGCCTCCATGGGCAGGCAGTGCTCGTGGCAGAGGTGACACTGGCCCCCGATCCCCCTGCCTGCAGCATCCCCTTCTGTCCCTGTGTCTACTAACGAAGTAGTAGTCCTGGAGACAGACATTGTCCTTAGCACTGGTCAGAAGAAAGCATGTCCCCAGCATCTGCCCCCCCATATGCACGGCCTACTCATGCGTCCCTGAGGACACCAGTGTGAGCTCCCAAGCACAAGGACGGGCCCCCTCAGAGTGGGTGCTCCATGGACAGGTGCAGTGCTAACATTCATACACACACCCATGGGCCCCCCAGTACAGGAGCCACAGCCCCGTCGCCCCAAGGCGTGGCACAGTGTCTGGCAAGGCTGGATTTGCACAGAGGTGACACCCTGAATTCAACACATACGTGCCTGCACACGCATGTTCATGCACATGCTGCAGCCAAGGCCCTGCCCCTACATGCATCAGCAGTGCACCCCTATTTGCCAGGCAGCAGGGGGGCCAGTCCCTCCCTCAGCACAGTGCTCTGTGGTTCCCCAGGGGTGGGGCAGGATGTTCAGAGGGACTCAGCGCGCTCGGGAGCCCGTGGACCTAGCATCCTCATCCAGGAACATTCCTGAGTCCACAGGGGCTGGCCCCGGGGTGGCCCCCTCTGCCCTTCACCCTGGTGTCTGTTGGTTGTGCATGTCACCTTCCCAGGAGGTGACTGGCAGCTAGCACAGGGCAGGAGCAAGAAACGCATCCATCCTGCTCTGTAATCTCCAAACACAAGTCAGCACGGGGGACTGGGGAGTTGCGGTGGGGGAGCGGCACATGCCCCCCTCAACTTCCCAGAGGAAAAATTTTATATAACTGTCAGAGATGTAATAGAACTGTCAGAAGTACAGGAAACCAGCTCCACAGATTACAAAAACACATGTCAGGGACCTATTGGTTTAGTGACAGTGTGAAAATCACAATTTTTCCATCAAGATGGAAAATAGAAACAGGAAAAACCAGGAGCACTTTGACATACATCAGCTGACAGTGGCAAGCCCGACCCACGGTCTTCGGGGAGACCCCCAGAAGCAGGCCCAAGTGACCGGGTTCCCTGCCCCCACCCAGCATGGACTCACCCGCATGGGCCCAGCCTCCACCTCCCAGGCTGAGAAAGCAGGCGTGTGACCCTCCCCACTGCAAGGTCAGGCTCCTCCCCGCTGCCCTGGCTAGTGGCTCCCCCCAGGACAGGCCTGCAGCCCACGGTGAATCCCAGACAGTGCCCCGGTCACAGGTTGGCCTGGCCACTCAGTGGTGAAAGAGCCAGCCTCAGCCCCAGGCCTCCTTCTCTCTTTTCTGAGGTCAGATGAAAGCCAGAGTGCCCCCAGGCCCCCACCGAGGGGCTCAGGAGGAGGCGGGACAGGCCAAGGGACAAGGATATTGAGAGAAACCACGATGCTTGAAAGCTGCCCGCACACCTCTCAGCCGTGCGTGGGGCTCCCCGCGGCCACTCTAGAGTCGCCTGTGTCTAAGCAGCTGTGCACCCCAGGCCCACCTGCCCGGCAGCGTTTCCTGTGTTCCTAACCAGAGTCTAGGTGGAAGCAGCCCCGTGTCAGCTACAGCCGGGACCAGGTGACATTTGATTTCGATCATCCTTGGCACGCGGACAGTGTGTAGATGCCTCAGAGGGTGGAGAGTTGCTTTGTGGTCACATAGACCGGGGCTCGTACCCCAGACCCAGAGTCCACGCGCCACAGCTGTGGCTCTCCTGGGATGTTCCTGGAGACAAGGGCACTCCCCCTCTCCAGTGGGAGGACTTTATGGGACAGCAAATCACATCCGGGTCTCCAGGCTCTAACACCTAACCCTTCAACAGCCATCCTCGGGCCCCCGTCTTTTCACGGCCTGCCGCTGTGGAAAAGCATTTTGCATCCTGACCTTTGCTGAGACTTGGTTCCCTTGTCTGTAAAACAGAAATCACGATTCCACCCTCATACTTTACCCCGGGGCCAGAATGAACCTCCTTCGGTCCCCACAGCACTTCCTGCGGGTGTCGATCCGGGTCCTCCGGGAAGCGGGCGCCCAGATGGGCGTCGGCGTGCACGGAATTTAATAGGTAGACGTTTGTGTGAGGGAAAACGGAGAGGAAGGAAAGCCGGAAGGAAAGGCGACAGAGCCACTGCCGGGTCACAGGGCAGGTGTGACCACGGGGGAAGGAGAGCTGCTGCGCAGTCTGGGAGGGGCTTGGGGAGGCCACAGCTAGGGGTCGGAGCACGGTCCTTGCCCCATGGAACATTCCTGCTGGGCTCGGTCGCTGGCTGGGGCATAAACACAGCCGCCCTGGATGTCAGAGCGCAGCAGCTGGGGCCCTGCTCAGGTGGGGCTCCCACGGGGAGAGGTCACCAAGGCACCTGCTCATGGCCACCACAGCGACCCGGCCCACCTGCTGTCCCTCTGCCTACGATACTCTTCTCCTCCACTCTTTGCCTGGCTAATCCTGGCCCATCCGGTGAGTCCTGGAGCAGAGGTCTCTTCCTCCAGGCAGCCTTCTCTGATCTCTGCCCCTTCCCTCTCCTGACACTGATCGCATGTGCTACAGTTGCATGGAGAATCCTCATGTGCCTCAGTGCACTGTGTCCCACTCACAGCTACGCCACCCCCTGCCCACAGCCACCCCTGGGCCTGGGGCTGGGCCTACTCTAATGAGTATCGCTGCATGGGGAAGACAGACAAATGCCCCCATGCCTGGCAAGGGTATCTGAATTTGGGAGTGCTGATTCCAGAACCCCTCACCTGTCCCATTACGAACCCCCCCCACTCAGGGGGTATGCAAATCATTGTAACAGGAAGGGCGCAGGCCCTCACCTGGTCAGAGCAGCAGTAGGCATAAGTAGGTGTCTGCCCCGCCTCTGCCTGGGCCCATGCACGGGTCTTCCAGGAAATAGACAGGTACTCGGCACCCTTCTTGATGCTGGCCCAGGGAAGACAGCACCCAGGAAGCAGCCCCCCCCCCCAGGCTGGGAGGCACTTAGCGTCACCAAGCATCAGTCCTGAAAGGACCTCTGAGCTCGGATGAGCTCATGGTCCCTGCTGGTGCACCACGGGGGAGCAAGTTGCCAGCCTGCTGTTGATTCTCTTAACCTTCTTGATGGCCAGAGGAGGTTCTGGGGCAGCCAGAGTCCCCCAAGGTGGTCACTGCTGGGCGTGATCAGGTTTGCCTGTTGACCCCAGGAGGTTGCACAACGTTTACCTTCTCTGTGCATGCCATGACATTACGAAAGGGCCAAGAGGCACCAATTCTAGTCTGATCCCGTTATACAGATGAGGAAACCGAGGCCCAAGAAGAGAAACGTCAGGAATGAAGAAGTCTGGGTTCACCATCCCGGGACACCTCAGCTCTTCCCACCTCAGGCCGTGGTCAGCTCCAGGTCCCCTTGGGCCTCCATCCCAGAGCGGCTCCTCCTCTTCCGACCAAGACAGCGGCTGGGGACCCCTCCCGACGTCCTCCGCAAAGAGTGAGCTCACCTCTCCAGCAGCCATCTCCATCTTCTCTGGTTCCCCACTCGTCGGGGAAGGCATCATGCCGGAGAGCAGGATGTTCAGCTAATAAATATGTATGCGGGATTTTTATTACTTAATAGTTGTAAGGTTAATCGTCGTAGTGAACGCCTATATTTAATGTGTCAATGGAGCTGCAAAATGCCAAACTGAATAGCTTTAACACACATTAGTTCTACTTGTGAATCTACAAATAGGAACCTTGTCAGAAAAGTATTCAAACCAAGATCAGTATTGATTTTGGTCCTCGGGAAAGGCGCTGGACTGTGACAGTTTAAAATGATAAATGTCTAGAGAATTATTTGCCCGTATTGATAAAAAGAAGCAGATATAAAGCTGACAGTCTCGGAGGAGGCGTCGCCGGTGAGTGTGGGCAGCACATCTAGCATCGTTAGGGCCTTGCAGCTAATCTCCCCTTTGATACGGAGAAGGTCCCCAGCGGATCTGGCCCTGCCCTGGGCCAGGCTTCTAGTGATTGCTAAGGAGGGGCTCTCTGAGCATGCTCAGTCCACTCCTGGGCTCCTGCCCTGACTGCCCCACCGTGTGTTTGGAGGGGAGCATCCTGCGGGGACCCAAGCGCGTTCCGCGGCGCTGCTCCTGTCCTGCTCAGTAACATTCCCAGGCTCACAAAGCAAGACTGAAATCCTCAGCCCGGCCTCGGAGCTCTTGTCCCAAGTGGCATTGCCTCTGCCAACCTCAGCCCCCACGCTCAGCCCCACAGAGCCTCTGCCCACGAGACTGGCAGGTGGCAGCTCTCGCGAAGTCTGCCCGAAGGCTGCATTCACACCAGTTCTCTCGCCTAGAATGCACTAGCCCTACCCATTGTTGCCACCTGCAGCCAACACTTTCTTTAGGACAACTTGATCCCCACATTCTCTTCAGGTCTCTGTCTGCTCCGATGCCACTTGTTCTAGAAGCTTCCTGAGACGCCCTACCTGAAAGAGCCTCCCCTCTCGCGCTGTCTCCCTAGCCTGCTATGTGTCTGTACTGAGCCTACATCAGCACCTGACATATATGTCTCTATGTCGGTCGACTTTTACCTGCCTCCATCAACAATAACGCAAGGGCCATAGGGCAGACTTTGTCTATTTCATTCATCGGTGTCTGGCACATAGAAGGTGCTAGGTAAGTATTTGTTTAGTGAATGAATGAATGAGTCCTTTAAGAAGGCTTCCTGACAACCCCCAGCTCAGTGATCGTCCATTCTTCTCTTCTCCCCAGACTGATCCAGGACCTTTCCGGTTCTCACATCACCCACTCCCTCATTCAAAAACCTTCCATATCTCCCTGTGGCCTGAGGACCAGGCTTGAACTCCTCAGACTGAGCTGTAAAACCATGCCCCACCCCTGCTCCTGTCTTCTGACTCCCGGGCTGGGTTTCCTCTTCCCTCCTGAGGTCCAGGGCCTGGCCATGCTCTCTCTGCGTACCACCTGGGTCTGGGGCTTCTATGGACATCTGCTTGGCCCAAGTGTGGCTTCGTGCTATTTTACCTTTGTGGTTTGCCTTCAGTTGTGCATCCAAGGCCCTGCCCTGTCCTGTCCCCACCCAGGGCATGGGCAGCACCACAGAATCCAGTCCATGTCTGAGCTCTGCTTGTTTCCTGGGGACCTCAGTCATGAGCCCCTTCAACGGGCACTCACATTCACATATGCTTCCACCCAGAGGGTGTCCCTGGGTGCTGTTGTAAAATACCGGCCCAGAGGGGCTCTTCCCTTCTAAGTTGTCTGGTTTCCTTTCTCTGCCCCTGTCTCTGAGCATCCTTGCCACATTGGAAGACCCAGAAGGCACCTGCCGGATGTCCTGGCTCTTGATCCTGCAAGCGTAAATCTGTTAGAAGAACGTGGAGGGTTTGCAGAGAAAGACAGAAGGAGGCCCAGGTTCTCAGCAGGAAGCAGGGAGTGTGGAAGAAACATGCACAGAGAAGTATTTTTCTGCTACCAAAAAGAGATGTCCCCAAGCTGGAGGGAGGGCAATGAAAGTTGTTCCTCAGGAAGAGGGAAGCCACTGTCTCTGTCGCTGCCAGGCAAGAGCCCGGGGCAAGGAAAGGCCCCTGGAGGGACTCAGGGGCCACACCGTGGGCAGCCCTGAGAGGAGCCCTGTGCCACAGACAGGTCTAGAAAGTAGCAAATGGCAGGCTGTGCCCCAAAGGGGCCCTGCAGGCTGGGAGAGTGGAGGGGCCTGGGGATTTGGGGGTGATGCCCAGAGGGTCCTCCCCGTGACACCCGTGGCCCCACCTGGGACACAGAGGACAGCCCCAAAAGAGCCAAGATGGCAGGTTTCTGCCAGCCCCCAGACAGCCGTGGAGCCAGGAAACAGAGACAGGTGACTTGTCTCATCAGCTGAGTCAACTAAGACTTGTACCCTCAGCAGCAGGACAGCCGCCCGTGCCACCAGTCTGTGCACCCCGAGGCGGGTCTCCTCGAGTAGGAAGGGAAGGGCGCGGACTAGGCCAAGGTGAATGGGGGGGAAGCATGGGTGCACCATAAGAAAGGGGACCCCCAGCAGCTTTGCTTGCAAACGTCTTTCCTTTGGAACGTCTGCTCAGAGTCATCCAAAACAGGGGTCTTCCACTAGCACATACCACCGGCCCTGCCCCGGCAGACACTATAAGAGGTCAGCTTCAAAGCTGACGGCTAGGGGTGGGGGTGGGAAGACATCAGCTCTGCGGGTTCGAGACTGGGAGGGCAGTCTTGCTGAGCAGCCCTCAGCCCGGAGCGTTGCTGATGAGGCGCAGCGGCTGGTGGCCCGGGGAGGCAGGTTGTGGGCAGCTTGACCCTAGTCACCGCTTTTCGAGGGCCGTCCTGCCGTCTGTGTGCCTGACCCTCCGCAGTCCCCACACTCCCTCAAGCCTCCCCTCTCTGTCTGCACAGGCACAAGTATTATTCTGAAGGGGAGGTTGGATTCAACAGAATAAAGCTAGTGACAGATACTTTTTAAGGGGAGTGACAAAATCTGGTGTTCTGAATCTAGTGCCATTACCCTGTGGACCCCAGAGGCCCTAAGAGCCCTTGGAGCCCAGTGGGGGTCAACACTTCTAGTGGCAGGGACCCATTCTTCACGTGCGGTCTGTCTTGGAACCCCGAATGTAGGGCCGGTGGAAGCAAAGCAGCTGCGCTTGGAGCGGGTAGCGGGGTCTCTCTCCCGCCTATTCCTTTCCCCCTCCCTAACCTGGCTGGTGAACCCCAGGGTTCTGTGGATCATAGTTTGAGAACCAATGGTTTTGTCTACTCCCTTCATTTTACAGGTAGAAAAATGGAGTCACAGAGAGAGGAAGGGGCTTGTTCAAGACAACACGGATGCTCAGGAAAGGAGTTTAGGATCTGGGACACAGTAGGAAGGGAAGAGTCCTGCTCACTCTTTTTCTAGTATCAGAAAACCAAGGCCCATGTGTGGACAGAGGACCCAGTAGTCCCCAAATAGCCCTGGGCACAGCTGTCCCCCCTTAGAGAAGCTGAGCGCTCCCTCCAGTGAAGAGAATCCCTCTTCCTGCCGTGCAAACTGTCCTTCCCCTTCCCGGGCTGCCTTCCTGCGCCTTTCCCTCCCTTTCCTGCCAACGGGCAGGACAGACTCGGCTCTAGCCGTTCCCGACACGGCCGGAGCCCTCGCTCCCTGCTCGTAATTACCCTGTGATAGATGTCGGCGTTGCTGCTAAAGGTATCTGCGTGCAGGCTTTATGGTCATTTTCCAACAGCCCAGACCTTTTAAACTCTCTTGTGGGAGCAGGTTAAGATGATTATGCAGATGGATGGACCCCGGTGCAGTATTATGTCAGCGATGGAGACGTAGGAGCTGCAAACGGGGCGCGGTTACTGCGGAGAGGAGGCTGCCGCTGCCCGTGCAAGGCGGAGAGAACAGGCTCGAGAAACCCGGGCTCCCAGAGCAGCCACACACGCGTGCGCGCGCGCGCGCGCACACACACACACACATGCACACGCACGCTCCTCCTTAGCCTCTCCAGTCAGTTGTCTGGCTACAGTCAGACTCTGTTCCCATGGAAACGGGAAATGTCAACCACATCTGTTGTGGTGCCAGGAAGGCACAGGTCTGCTGGGAAGAGAGGCGGCCAGGACCCAAGGAAGACCCGCTCCCAAGCTGGCTTGACAGTGGTGGGGAGACCTAAGTCAGACACAAAGACGAAGCCCCAAAGGACAGCCCCAAGAGTGACCCTAGGGCCCAGCACGCTCGGTCAAGCCCTGGACAAGGGCAGGTCAGCACGCGGAGGTGCAGGTGCTGCGGTCCTGGTTCTGGGCTTGCTAGCAGAGGAGCAGACACAGCAGAGAGGGAGACACAGTCTAACACAGTCTGGTTTCCACGAGGCTAAAAGAAGCTCCCCAGACCCGGCCCTCCTTCTCCCAGTTCTCAGGGTGAGAGAAATTTCTCCCAACATTTTCCCTGGCAGCTCCCTCCTGCAATAGGCACAACAACTAGCTTCCCTGGGCTGCTTCTCCCAACACCCCGCCTTCAGCACAAGCCAGTGGCCCGTGCCAAAGTGGAGCTCCAAGAGGCAATTCTCCTGGGAGCAAATACGCAGCAATGTAGGGAGCGGTCTGACTCAAAAGAAGGCAAAGTGAAGACTCCCCTGGGAGGTGGGTGGACGGCACAACCTTTCGGCAGCCCTCCAGAAACGGAGCTACTTCTTCCTCAGGCTGCAGACTGCAGGACTGTCATCCCCAAGGGGAGCCAGCAGGGCAGACTCCCATGTTCCAGCAATGGTGGAGCCATGTGCTTTGACGTCAGCCAAGCACGGAGTGTGCATGACAAGCAGAAAGTACCTGGGAGAAAACAGCGGTCCACAGCGGCAGTAATAACGAACAGCAAAAGGAGGATTCAAGGGGTGATTGCCCGTGGCTCACCCTGGCCTTGGCCTTTGTAACTAACCCTAAGACCACCTGCGAATGGGGTGGAGACCGTGGCTCTATGACAGCCTATGTCTGGACTAGCTCGGGGATGAGGTTGAGCCCGGGCCTGAGGTGGGGACAGCCATGGGGAGCCAGGCCCAGGGGCAGGGGAACAGGGGTAGGACTGGCTCCCATATGGATTCCATTCCTCTGTGTCTGAGTATAAGAGCTTAATGAAGCCCAGGACCTGGAACTTCTAAGCCAGGAACTGGAAACAGACAGGAGAAATGATGGATTCTTTCCTGGGGGAGAAGCAAGGAACACAGCAAACACCCATTCACGTCACCGTGCACTGTGACTGGCGGTGCTCACTGGCTAGGCATGCATGGTGGCAGGCACTGTCGTGAATAACTTGCCCCATAACAAGCCTCTAAGGGACATGTGATTACCCCTATTTTACAGGTGGGATCCTGAGGCTCAGAGAAACAGTGTGACTTCCTCAGGGTCACCCAAGGCATGAAGGATCCGGCCTGGCACAGCCTGCATAGGAGCCCTGTAGACCAAAAGGATCAACATCAAAGGACCCAGCCTTTGGAGCCAAACTCAGCTGGGCTGGAAGTCCAACACGGCTACTTCCTTTACTGTGTGACCTTGGCCAAGTGAGTTAACTGCTCTGAGCCTCAGGTCCTTCACCTAGAAGTTGATGTCGATGATACACATTTTCAAAAGTCATTGTCAAGTCTGGTGAGATTGCACAGGAAGTACTCCTAGACCATGGCCCCAACAGGGCTCGAGAACTAGAAGACAGGGAAGGTGAGAGAGGGCCCGTCTCCTATACCACTGGACCGGCAGCAGGGCCTCTAAAGGCCCGGCATGAGAATAAATAGGCACTGGATAAATAGCTGTGGAATGAACGTGGGCTTTCTTCCTACTGAAAAGCAACATATGCTCATAGAACACATGAGACATGGAAACGTGCATTTTAAAAATGTCATGCCTAAAAGTCCCACCTCCAAAAAATAATCACTGTTCTGCTTTTTCTCTTAGGTAAATCATTCCAGCTCTGTGAATTCCACGTCTCCCAGCCAAGATTTCTGCCACTGATATAATATTTCAGCAAAAGACTTCCCCGGGCAAATCAAGCTAGCAATTGTCCTGACGCCTGGGTTTCCTCCCACGAGAGCCCATTGGAGCCAGGACCCAAAGGGAGCTGCCTCGCCCTTGGGTGCCGCCACCCGTCATGCCTTTGTCCTGCTGTAGTCAAGATGGGAGACTCCCCCCCTTTGGGGATGCCGGCCACTCAAGTGCTTGGGGCTTCGGAGCTAAGACCATGTGAAGCAAGTGGCCTACTAGACCTCCAAGACAGAAGGTTTGAAGAGGAGGGAGAGGGTGCTCATCCAGCTCCCTCTCATTTTCTGAGAAGTGCCTTGGCCCTGGCATGGTCTACAGGGCCCTTCATGACTTGCTCCCTGCCTGTCCCTTCCCCCTTTCCCCTCCTGTCACCTCCTCTATGCTGCAGTCACACCCAACATCCCTGCATTCGGCCCTTCTTTCATGTTTTATTCCCTCAACATAAAGTGTTTTTCTCCCGTCTGAGTGGCAAACTCCTACTCACCCTTCAGGTCCCACTCAGGCACCACCTCTTCCAAGCCAGGAGGCTCTGCACAAACCCCCAAGGTTGGAGCTGGCCCTGCCTTGTGGTTCCACATCCCTGGGCTTGCCTCACTACGATCTGGCCACACTGCTGTGGTGGCCTGGCCACTTGGCAGACTAGGAGCTCCCGGTGGGCATGAGATGGTGGTTAGTGACAGTTCTGCCACCTCTCAGTGAGTCCAATGTCATATGTGTCTACCTCCCAATGTCTGGAAGAGGGCCTGGGACAGAGTCAGGCTACCTCGATGAATGTCCGGGGTAGGAAGGGAGGCAGTACAAACAGGGGAGAGGGGTCGAGGGGTGGGGGGATCACAGGATGCCGAGTGGGACTTCCCTGTGGGCCTGGGCGTGGCCACTTGAGCCCACGATGTGATGCAGGAGCACCGGCAACTCCATGCTGAGAAAGCTGTCAACAAGCAGGGCCAGCCAGCTCCCCACGGGACTGCCCACTGACTACCCTCCCTTCTTCCCACCCCGTCCCCATCTGGGAGCACTCCGAGGGGCAGAGGAAACCTGCTGACCCTTTGGCCTTGTGCAAGAGCAGAACTCATGGTGAGAACACGCTCTTCTCCCCCAGCCAGCCAAGCAGAAGAAAAGCCTCCGGGAGACTCGTTCCCAGAGACAAGGGTGCACAGGAAGAGGACATTGGCACCTCCCAGCCCAGCTGGGCGCTGGCTGAATGCAGAAGTGTGAAACATGGATGGAGGAGTCCTTTGGATGGGACAAAATATGTCCCTGGAACTTGAGGGGAACATGAACACGAAGTAGCATCTTCCTATCTGGCCACCTCTGAAGGAAGGAGGCTGGCTCCTGCTGCAGAGACCGGCACTTGTGCAGTGAGAAGGGCCGGGGGCTTAGAGGGTTGGGAATAAAGTAGGGGACCACAGCCCCATCCATCCTGGCTTTCCTAAGCCCTAAAGAGCACAGAGAGGACCCCAGGGCTCCACGTCCATGAGCACAGAAGTTAGAGGACAGGACAGGGGTCATGGGCTGCCCAAGTGGCCACCATCCAGATGAGGTCCTTCCTGGGGCCACTCTCAGGGATGAAGGGGCCAGGGTGAAGCTGGACACTGCCCCTTAAGAATTCAGACTCATTGTCTACATGGAGACTACCACTAGAGACGGGGCGGCCACTGGGAGGTGTGGACACAGCAGCCCACGGGGCTGGGATCCTTCACCCAGCTGGTTGCAGGAGGAAGGAAGGGAGGCAGAAGAAAGGGATGTTGCCAGGAAGGAAAGAGAAGAAAGAAAGGGAAGACAGAGACTTGGGCATGGGAAGTCAGAACCCAGGAGCAGGCACCAAAGCCAGCACCCAGGCGTCCACGATCGGCTTCTGCAGATCCAACTCTGAGTCCCAGAAAACGGGCCTGTGTCTCAGGGAAGGGCCTCCCCTCACTCCTGGCTGCACATCGGAATCACCCGTGGGGGCTTTACAAAGTATCCACCCCCAGCCCTTCTCCAGCCCCACAGAACCCAGTGTGGGGAGTGAGCCGGGAACTTAGAAGTTCAGATTCTCAGGCCTTACCCGTTTCCCTCTGAATCAGAGACGCTGGAAGTGGGGCCCAGCACTCTGTTTTGACAAGTGTTCCAGGTGATCCTGACTCAGGTCAAGGTCTGAGAACCACGGGACCAGAGTCTACCTGAAGACAGAAGGCCCGGGAGGGGAGGGAGGAGGAAGTGATGGGGTGGGCTGTGGGGTAAGGAGACCCGTGGAGCAGGGGGTAGGAAGGGCCTCTCCAGGCAAGAGCCCAGCTCCCTGATGTCCCTCTAGGCCCATGTCCCCCTCTCTCCAGCTCTCCAGCTCCCATTGAGTCTGCCGGATCTGCCAAGCGAGCCGTGAGCACTAGGCATCACGCAATGTTGGGGGTCTTCCTATTGCACAAAACACCAAGCTCCCGTGAACAGGGTCTACCCATCCACTCTTGGTTTCTGAGGCAGGTCGGGAGTAAGAGGAGCTGCTAGCACTCCCACTAACCAGCCCTGATTACATCATCTGGGCTCCTTAAAGGGTAGCACCACACAAATGGATATTGCTAATAATATTAATAATTTACTGATAATCTCCAAGCTGGATTCGCTCTAACCACATGTGGACAAAAGAAAGCAATTAAAAGTCTCCCAAATTCTGGGAGCTGAGGCTGCACCCTCTCCCAGACAGGAGGGTGCTGGTGGCAGAGTGCTGTGCCGAGGAGCAGAGAGGCCGGGCAGAGGGGAGGTTGCAGGGGTGATGCCTCCTGGATTGGGAAGCAGGGGGTGAGGAGGTGAGGAATGGGCACTCCTGGGCTTGCTGCTGCTGGGAGTCCCACAGAAGCTCAGCTTGCAGTGGTCCAATTCCCCAGCCCTAGCTTTCATCCAGCAACTATCTTCTCTGCTGCCTCTTCCAGGAAGCCTTCCAGGCTTCCTGTGCGAGAAGAGGAGCCAAGCACACAGGTGTGGAACTGTGCTCTGGGAATGATTCATTCCCATGCACCAGTGAGCCTTAACCCTGTTTTACAGGTGAGGAATCAGAGCCTCCAAGAGGTACCGTGACTTGGCCAAGGTCACAAGGTAACCTGGAGAGACAGTCGGGATTAAGACGCAGGCCTTCCAACACAAGGCTCTTCCCGGAGGCAGAGCCAGGGGAGCGTGTGGGAGAGTAGCTGTTCTTTCCAAGCGCTTTCTCCCCAGGTGTCATCTTTTCAACTATTTTTAAGGTAATAAATTGACAAGAGAGTTGTTTTGACTGTGGTGAAAAGTCATTAAAGAAAACAGTGTAAAAACAAGCCTGTGAGACAGAGAGAGCAGGGAGGCAGAGGAGCTGGAACTTTCTGCACGCTGTCTCCTGCTGAGCAGTGCACAGGCCGCCCCCAGCTCCCTCCTGCACCGCCTAAAGCAGCTTCTCCTCTCTAGGACCCCCCCAACCTCCCCACCTCCTATTACCAGCTCCCAGACCCACTTATGTGCGACTCGACAGCTCCCGTCTAGACTGCAGGCTCCTAAAGTCTTAATTGCTCTTTCATCAGCAGAGAAGGGCTGCTTCCTCGTCAAGCAGCCAACCACTCAGCGAGTCCTTGTCGGGCTCCTACAGGGTACCAGGCTGTGCGGGGATTCAGAGATGTCTGAGGATTTGATGCATCATCCAGGGTCAGAGGAGGACAGTTCAGACGCTGCCTGGGCCGGGCCTCACGCCAGCTGTGAGGCTTCCGGCAAAAGCAAGACCCACGCCTTCCGGGTGCTGCGCCAGCCCCTCCCCGCACAAGGCAGGTGGGGAGAGAGACCCGGGCTGCAAGCAGCCTCCCCACGTGGCCTCTCAACAGCCTGTTCTCGAGGTGCAATGGCCCCGGAGTGCCCCAGGCTGATGCTTTGGCACCCACTCCCTTCAACAGGGATTCCGGGGCCCCCTGCCTTTCCCTCCACTTTTTTACTGAGCGCTTACTATGTGCTAGCGCTGTGGGAGAGTGGACAAGACTCTCGTGGTCCTTTCCCTTGTGGAGTTTCGCCTCCAGTGTTGTAGGGATTGGCTCATGTAAGGGTAGGTGGACATGGGGTATTTGTGCTCCGTGGGCCCCGCTCCCACAGGCTGTCTGGTGTCTCCCTGTCCTGTCTTCCAGCCCCCTCCCACCCTGCGCCCTCCTAGGCAGCCCTTGCTCCAGTAGCAGTGGGCTCCGGGCACCGGCCCTGCCTTTTCTCCCTCCAGCCTCCCCACCCCAGGGCCCTGCACAATTTGGTTGTCACCATCTGGCTTCACGAGTAGTAGCTGTAGCTGAGTGATGTTGCCATGCCTCCTGGGGACAACCAGGGCAGGTGGTCATGGACACCTTCCTTGCCTGTCCCCAGAGAATGGTTCCACAGGGCTCAGTGGAACCACTGCCTTTTGGAGTTCAGGGCAGAAGAGAAGAGTCCTCCTTTGTCATCATTCAGGAAAGGGTGGCTCCCTGGGGACCAGGCACTGGGTTGTCACAAATAGGACTGTCAAACCAAGAGCCATTTATTCATCTCACAATTGCCTAAGTGCCTCTGTTTTTTTTTTAAGTCGTCAATTATACACAATGTGCCAACCCTGTCGCTGGATACTGCCTGTAACCCCCACCCTGGCCTCTGTGGGGAGGAAGCCGGGCTCAGAGAAGGGCAGGGCCCTGTTCAAGGCACCCAGCAAGTCCAGGGACGCCGGAATCCAGCCTCCTGGCCCCTGCCCATGGGCACCCTGCCTGCAGCAGCTGCCTTTGCCACTGCTCTCTTGTCTTCTCCGGGCAGGGAAGCCATTAGCCGGGCTGCAGGTGCCCAGGGACTGCACCGTGGATTAACTACCTGAGGCTGTGCCTCGCTCTCCACCAGCCGCCACTGCGGCAGCCACTGCAGTCAGGATGAAATAGAGCCGCGGAAAAACCAGCAGAGCCAAGGCCATAAACCATCTCTCTGCCAGGAATTGCCCAGTGCCTCTCACAGGAGGGGGACGACTGTCTCGGGATACAGCAGCTAGCATAGAAGAGGGGAGGGTGAGGGGCACCTCTTTGGCCCACGCTGCACTCTGGGAGATCGGAAGCGGGGAGAGGAGGAGAATGGATGTTCTGCTGGGCAGAGGCCAGATGCTGTTCTACAGACTGCAGGGGGAGAAGGATGGCTGGGGCGTGGGGGGAGACAGTCCTGTCTGCAGCTGTCTGCACTGGGGGACCTCTGGCATTGGCCGTATTTCTGCAGGAGAGCCCGTGGTGGCCTGGTAACGGAATAGTTAGGGCTCTGCTGTACTGATATGTCCATCAAATCTGCCCCTGAGGGGAGGCATCATACCTTCCAGAGAGGAGAACAATGGACGCCCAGCCGAGCGTGCGCGTGCGTGAGTGTGTGTGTGTGTGTGTGTGTGTGTTCGCGCGCGCCCATGTGAGCATTCTCCCAGACGCTGCTGAAGGAAGAGATCAATTTAGAGAATTAGAGGCCAGCCCACTTTGCATGGCTTCTAGGAGGCATGTACGGTAAATAAGGATTCGAGAAAAGAAACGTTGCATCATTCAATTAATTTTAGCTTTGAATTGCAGCGGCTGGGTCGGGGAGACCACGGGGTGGGGGTGGGGGGTGTAATCAATACCAAGCATTCAGCTCGCTAACATGAAGCACATTTCATACAAAGCTGGACATTTTTCTCCTTGTCATACAGAATTATCTTAATTATTGTTTCAAGGAACAGCCTTATATAGCATCATCTACTAGTCCGGGAGGCGGCTCAGAAACTCGTCACTGGAATAATTTATGATTTTTCTTTCTAACATCTTGGTCTTGTTTGATATGCTTGCCATTTCTCCCTGACAGGGAGGTCGATTAAATCACATTTATATTGTAAACGTATGCATTGCTTTTTACCCAAGGCGCTGGATGAAGAGATACAGGGGGCCCCAAGGGAGGGAGAAGCCAATCCACTTTCATATTGCAAATTTCTGCTGTTCGGAAGAAATGAATGGTTGCCAGGGAGAACTGGGAATTACTTGAGGATGCAAAATGTTATTTTAGAATCCTTTTGAGAGGGTTTTTTTCTCCCTCCCCCACCTCCTCCAGCATTTTCACGACTCAGGCTGCTAATGCAGGGCAGCCCCAGTCTCTATACAAACACGAAGGAATGCACTTCACCGGCATTCTTCAGGGGATTGGCCAGAGCCAAATTTGTGCTGGCCGACCTTAAGCAGGCCGCCTCTTGGCCTCAAAGCAGGGTGGGGGCCTTGCAGAGAAAAAAGGAGCTATTCACATTGCACAAGGCATCTCGCCCTTCCGGCTGACTGCGGGATGGGGCCGTTCTGGAAGCTGGTTGTGGGGTTTGGTGGGGGGGGGTGGGTTGGGGGGTGCTGTAAATAACAGAAAGTGTTCCAAATGAAGAGGGGAGAGGTCATTAGCAGGGACCAGGAAGAAGTGACGCTGCACCATCATTAACCTAACCGAACTAATTAGGAAACATTCAGGTTTTATAAATTATGCAAGACGCTCAATTTATACTTTTTCAAATTCCTACCATAACATAGATAATGAGGGAACATTTACAGTAACAGCGTAACCTAATCAAGAAACCCTTTCATTAGCATGAAATCTTCCAACACGGTGTTTGCGAGCACAACAAACGGAATTATAGATGCCAGGGGAGGCCAGGGGGGGAGGTTGGGCTGGGGGGAGGGCGGAAGTGGGGACTGATTCCACATTTGGCAAGGCCTATAGCTCTAAGAAACCTCCCTCTCCCACCATTGGCATGAAATGGAGCTTTCCCCGGCTTCGGTCTTGCAAAAGGAACAGAAAGATCTGGAAGGTCTCTCTGACTTCCCAGCCCAGTCTGGGTGATTTATAACCACCTCCTCCAACTTGACCCTCTAATCCTAGAAGACTGATGATAACCATGGCGCAGACCAGTCCTTTCTACGGGCCAAATACCCACGGAGGTCATGAGTCAGGCTCCTGTTGGAGGTGTCTCCTCCATAAACATCACACAGCGCCTTACGTTCCAGGCACAGTGGTGCCTTTGCCTGGTGGTTCTGCCCGTGGATAGAAAGCGAGCAGCACAGTCCAGGGCCTGCTGTGGAATCCCAAGACCCAAAGGGATCCCAGCACATCATCCCAGATCGGTGTCTCCAGTTGAACACTCGCAGAAGAACTCAATACTTCCTAGGGAAACACTTCCTTGCTCAACAGTTAGAAAGCCTTTCAAAGGCTCCCTCTGGGAAACTAGCTACCACTGACCTCTACAACCGCTCACCCTCTCTGTCATGCGTTGAATGGTGCTCCCCTTAGCTAGCTCAGGCTACCACGAAAAATTACTATAGACTGGAAAGCTTAAAAAAAAACCCAGAAATTTATTTCTCCTGGTTCTGGAGACTAAGAAGCCCAAGATTAAGGTGTTGGCAAGGCAGCTTTCACTCTGAGGCCTCTTCGCTTGAGCACACAGGCAGCCAGTTCTCACGGCCTGCGCCCATGCCCTGGTCTCTGTGCGAGCTCTCTGCTCCCTGTTCTTACACGGCCACTAGTCCCATCACGGGCGCCTCGCCCACATGACCCTAGATACCTAACCCTAGATACCTCCCAAAGGCCTCATTTCCAAATGCCATCACATTGAGGGTCAGGGCTTCAACATGTGAATCTTGGGGGAAACAGATTCAGTCCATAACAGCCACCATCACCCCCCCAAATAAAACGTCCACTCAGCATGTGCGAACCTGACCTTGTTTGAAATAAGGGTCTTTGAAGATCTAATGAAAATTAAGGATTTTGAGGTGATGGCATTCTGGGTGAGCAGGGCGGGCCCTGAATTCAAAGCAAGACACCGGGGCGCAGGCTCTCAGAAGGCAGAGACTGGAGTGTCTGCGAGCCAAGGAGCCACGGGATGGCCACAGCTGCCAGGAGCTGGGAGAGACATGGAAGGACCCTTTCCCAGCCCTTTCAGAGCAAGGGCGGCCCTGCCACCTCGATTTTGGACTTCTGACTTTCAGAACTGCAAGAGAATACATTCCTGCTGTTCCAAACCGCCCAGTTAGTGGGAATTTGTTACACAGCCCTGGGAAATGAATACAGTCCCCAAGCCTCTGTGTCTGCCATCTGCCATGACAACAGTGACAGTGCCCGGCACACAGCAAGCACTCAGTAAATGTGAGCAACAATATTATGTGGACCCCAGCCCTGCCTCTGAGTTCTAGTCACCAGTCCTAGGCCTGACACACCAGTGTCAGGGAGCCTGCTCCTTCTCCTACCTCGGAAACCTGAAGACGAGGCCTTTCATGCTAACAACTAAATACCTCCAGTTCTTTCTACTGCTTCTTGGACAACAGAGCTGTACATCACCTCGCTCTCCTGATCACTGTCTTCTAGGCAAACGGAGGCATAAGCCGTGAGATGAACACAGGCGAAACAGAGCAGACCTGTCACTGCACTCATTCTGGAACCATTAATTTAGTCACTCATCATTCATTCATTCATGCATTGAACAAAAAATGCTAAGGACCCCCTGAGCGTCGGTCGGGGACCATGCTTGCAGCTAAGGACACAGAGATGAAAAGGCAGAGTCCCTGCTGTCACTGCGTTTTCAGACTAGTTTCTACCCTTCAGACCAGCTTTCATCCTGCTCCTACTGCCCAGTGGGGACCCCACTTTGCAGGAAAGGGCCCTGCCTGAGTTCTGAGTGTCTTGAGACCCTGGGTCTTTTACGGGTTTAAGCACGAAGATCCCCGGGTCTGTCTCATTCATCAAAGCCTGGCTTCCCTGCCACCCCACTCCTCCTGGGGCAGGGGGCATATGTCAATGCCGTCATGGAGATTACCTTTGCTATAACCGTTTGGAGCGTGAGCTTCAATTACCCAATCTCTGGTCCTCCGGTGCAGGGAAACCCATGTCAGCGCTGGGGAATGTTCTCTCCCACATCATTACCCAGCTTTCCATATTCCCTCCAGTAATTTGCAAGCTGCAGACTGTAAATTCTTGCAGGAGGAGCCCGGGGACGATGGAGTCCTGCTCTACCTCCTGAGCCGCGTGGGAGGGACGGTTCTCGGGCTTCTCCCCTCTTGCTTTACCATGTGCAAAGAAAAGGGAGAGGAGCAAAATGTTCTCAAAATTACTCCCAAATGTTCCTCAGAAAACCTGAGGCTGACCCGGGATGCCAGTGAGCTATTCACAGGGTGACAATTTCATAGATCTTGGTCAGCGAGCATAATTCTCCAGCTTGGGGGCGGGGTGACTGTGGCCCCAGTTTTGGCAGGCACGTGTGCAGATATTCCTAAATATGCCACCATTTGGCACCAGAACAGCACATCTTCATAAGAGGCTAAAGGTTACCCATCCAGAGGTTCGGGGGTCAGGCCAAGATGGTGCAAATGAGTAGCAGAGAAAACTGCTTTCGAAAGGCAGCCCCTTTGGGTTGGCAGTGGAAGAAAAGCACCTGGGACTCACGTCCGGCTCCAATTCCCACAAGCTCACAAAGCCAGTCAGTGGAAAGAGACCTCTTGGTTTTATAGATGAGGAGACCAAGGCCCCCAGAGGCTGGAGAAGAGAAGATCTCAGAATAAGCAAATTGCTTGATTAGATTATGTTGAAGCTAGATGGAAAGGTTCAAACATCGTGCTATCTGGTGGGGTCAGCAGGACACAAGGGTCACCTCCATCGGATGGCAGGGCAGACAGAGGCGCTGCACAATAGATACGGTTTGATCACTCATGGCAGTGCCAGGGACGCAGGCCCAGCCTCAGCTCTTGCCTTCGCAGCAGTCTCCACATGCGCCAGGCCATATTGAGCTCGAGTGTGTGCCCAGGTCTGGAGGAGATGAGAAAAGGCCTGTATTCATAGCTGGGAGTCACGTCTTCCATAGTTCATAGGCATAAGTGAAAATTCAAGAGGCAATGCATGCTTCCATGGCATCATGTTGGTACCTAAAACCTAAGAAGAGTAAGAGTGAGGGTGCGGGGAGGGAGGAGGTCCAAGGAGGGCCGCCTCTCGAAGGCTGGATGACATTCAGGCTGCGGAAGGAGCGTGAGTGGGGACTGGAAGTCCACGTGTGAGTCAGCAGAGAGGGGGCTGTGCTGCTTCTCAGCTGTTGCTCACAGCGGCTTGAAGTCTCTGGGCCTTCGTGTCTTCATCTGTAAAATAAGGAGAATAATCCCCACCCTATGGGGTTACTGTGAAGGTTAAAACACTATAACACGAGTAAAGAGAAAAGCACACTGCCTGGTGGATTTCAAGCATGCAAACATCGTTGGCCAGGATGCAAGCCACTGCTAGAGAAGGTGGCGCAGGGAGCGTGGGGGAGGACGGGTGGCTCAGGCACAGGGCTCACGCAGGGAGTGGTGACGCATGGCCGTGCACGTTGAGCCTTCCAATGCCAGGTGAGGAGTTTGAACTCGATACAGCGGACACACATGGCATGACTTGGGCCTAGAAGGTGACAGGATGCAGGTGCTGCTTGCAGTTTATAAAGGACTGTTCTGAAGGCCAGGAGACCCTGGTCCACTCTGGAAGACAAGTTGGTCAGTGGGCAGCAATAGTGGTCCTCACTGTCCCAAGGCCATGCCATGGAAATTGGTTGTCTTGACGACACTCCTCTCCAAAGCCAGACACACTGTCCACCTCTGGTCCCTTTGCACAGCAAACAGCCACGTTATGGCTCTGGTTAAGCAACTATGACTTACAGTTAACTTTCTCTCTCTCTATGTCTCTCTACCCCCTTCTCTTTTGCAAAATAAATCATAACATTAAAAGTGGTGCCACAAAACCACTCTAATTCCCTGGCAAAGAGATTCCAGCCTATCATCCATTGATCCATCCATGCCTCCATCCTTCCATCCATTCTCCCATGCTTTTAGCCATCATGTGCCACACGCCGGCTGGTTGTGTATAAAAACCTACGCCGTGTATCTGTCACTCCCTGCTTTGCCCCAAACCCCTCAGAAATGATCTGCCTCGCCCCAACCACCACTGCGTACGAGGCCACATTCTGCACCTCCTGGGCCCCCACCCCCAGACACCAGGCACCGTTATGATCCGAGAAGTCTGCATCCATTGACTGGCCAGCGACCTCCGTCACATTGCGTTGAGCCATAAGCTCCTTCCTTAGGAATTAAGACCCAAAGAACTGGGAAACTGTGAGAGGTAGCAGAAGTCCACACACATGAGCTGGAAAGGCCTAGCAGAACTGGCCTTGACAAGCCAGAGTGACCAGGGCGTGGAAGTACGAGGGAGAGGAGGAAGCCAGTCTGAGGACACAGGTGGGCAGAACCAATGTGCAGGGAGAAGCAGAAATACCTTAACAGAAAGAGGCTGCTACCCACGGCACCATAGTACACACAACTACCCGCTGGTCTCGGTTTCTTTGAGGACCCACTGGGGGCCAAGTCCTGTTTCTAGAACCCCAGGATAGCCTTATATCCTACATAAGCCCTTCTCAAGGGGTGCTTAAGCGGCCTCTCTCCTTGGCAATTAAATAAGACCAGCTAAAGGTGTCCATGACTCTCTCTCCAACCAACCCTTATCAATGCACAGGCCCCGTCCTGCCTTCCTCCAAGATACTCAGGAGCAACTGCTTCCCAATGCACAGCCTCCCCGTGACCCTGTGCCCTGGCCACACGTGCAAGACGTGGACGCTATGGCATAGAAATGCACAGATCCGCACCAAACATCACTGGCTGTGATGCTTTATTGACGGTCGCAACTAACTCAGGTCAGACGCACCTGGTGGTGAGGTGCTAGTTACCAAATTGTGGTAGCCACACCCTGTGATGCTCGGTTTCTGTTACAGGCCAGGGACACAAGGGCAAACAACGTTGAAGATGGAACAAAGGTGCCAGCCACGGTTATTCGGGGGCCAGAAGAGACACCAGCCAGGGGAGGTCAGGGAGGCTCCCCAGAGGGGACTCGATCCTAGCTCAACAGCCCCTTGTAGGAAGGGTGGGGAGAGGGCCGGAAGGGCACCCTGGGCAATGGTGTGGCAGAGGTCGAGGTGCAGGGGCAGGGAAGCATCCAGCTCATTTGGAGAACCCTAATGATTCTGATGCAGTAGGGTTGCGTCCTACTGACCCCGCTGGGCTCATCGGTGGACAGCGCAGCCACTAATACCTCTGGGGGCAGGGGTGGTGGGGACAGGGAGGAAATGCATCTTTCCTTTCGAATTCCCAGCTTTGCGCCTATCAATTAAAGGTCAATGATATCACCAGATGTTATTATTGTATGATGCAATATCCTGGGTACGGGCTCCCTCTGAATGTCACAGAAGAGGCGCATGTGGCCCAGAAAGGTGAAGCAATTTACCTGAGGTCACTCCGCAAGATAATGAAACAGCCGTGACAAGGATCCATTTTGGCTGACCCCAAACCCCTAGCATCTTCCTTCCACCAGACCCTTCTCAGGGCAGCCAGCGGTGAGCAGATTTCGATCCTGTCCACAGCGGACTCCATCGTGAGGCCTTCCAGGGCCTGACCTTTCATTATTTTTAATGCTGTTTACATATGAGAGAGAGATGATATACAAAAGGCAGTCAGAAGGTACTAAAGGGCACTCTGTCCAATTTAAAGTCCCCGGGGGTCACAGTTCTCTTCCCCCCACACACACACCTCGACCCTAAACCCCTCTGATTGTTGGGAAAATAATTGAGGCCTCCACCCGGTTCCATCTGAGGGCCGGGGCTGGGTCAGGGAGTTGACGGCCCCTCCTGGCAGTGATGGAGGGCTGGAGGCAGCCAAGGTGAGAAATGCAATTTCACAGAGAGTGGAAGATGTGAGGGAGGGGACGGGGAGGGGGGACAGGAGCCACACTGTCGCAGGAGGGAGGCGTGATGAGTGCGGCCAAGCGGGCAGCTCCGTGGAGCCTGCGGAAATGGAGAGAGTTAGTTTCCTTGTGGGAGGACGGCTTTTCCCTTCTGAGTCTCCCTGTCCTTTAAGACTCAGCCCCCCTCCCCCGAGAAGCCTTCCTGACGCCCCTCAAGGCTGCGCTGTGAACCCCTCCTCTCCTACAGTCTCCCTGCACCCCACCAGCTCAGCCCTCCTCACGTGGCGTCAGGGCTGGGTGACCCGTGCACGTGCACGCCTGTGTTTCCGTCCACACATGTGTGTGCTGGGGCACGTGTGTGGGGGTGGGCTCCCCTCTGGACGTGGTGGCTTGAGGGCGAGCGCCGTGTCTGTGTCGTTTACGTGTCCTCTGTGCCTGGCCTTGGGTGCAGCCTGTGATAAACTCTCAGCACATGAAGGTTGCACGAGCGAACGAATGAACTCCATGAATGGACTAACAAATGAACTATCTCCGGAACACGACTTGGAGGACAGGGACTTGCTGTGGCGATGGCCTGCCCGCCCCGGCGAGACCCCAGGGTCCCCAGGTCAGGGCTTTGGTCTGGTCGAACACCGCGGGGAGCCCACTGCTCAGAGCTTTTGACCTCAGCCCTACCCACGTTTTGGGGCCAGAAAATTCTTCGTTGCGGGGCACGTCCTGTGCACCCATGTTCAGCGGCATCCCTGGCCTCCACCTAGCTGATGCCATAGCAGCCCCCGCCTCCCAGGTGTGACAATCAAAGATGTCACCAGACACTGCCAAATGTCCCCTGGGGAGCAAAGTAGCCCCTGTTTGAGAACCACAGGCCTAAAGTGATGCCCGGCACAGAGTCGGCGCTAACTCATCTCATGTTGTCGACTGACCGTCCGACCTTGCAGAGAGCTGACGCCGTCCCCGCCTGCACGGATGGCTGCCAGCTCAGCGCACCCGCACCTGCGTCAGGGCCGGAGATGCCGGAGGAGCGTGGGTCAGGAAGGCCAGGCCCCACCCACAGGACCGGGAGTCAGTGCTGGAAGGGGAGGCGGTGGGATCTGAACTCGGCTCCTTGAGAGCACAGCCAGCGTCCACCGTCAGCACCCACGCACCTCACAGGGCCCGGACCCCCGTTGCTGAGCAGAGAGAGACTGTCCCTCTCGGCTCCTCTGTGGGGCCGGTTTCTCCGGCAGTGCCTGGGGTAACACGCAGCTCTCGTGTGGGCTCGGCTATACTAGGCCAAATCTCTTGGCTTCTTCCCAAGACGTCTCCCTCTGAGACCAATGTATAAATGTTGTCTCGCTGACAGGCTCCCAAATCCTTCAACCACTAAACCACAGTGGGTGGTAGGGGAACGCGTCCTGGAGGCTCTCCACCAGGAGGGAGAGTAGAGAAATTGCATGTGTGCGCCTGAGAGTGGTGTGTGCGTGTGTGTGTGTGTGTGTGCGCATGCGTGTCTGTGTGTGTGCGTGTGTGCGCCTGAGAGTGGCGTGTGTGCATGTGTGTGTGCACACACATGTCTGTGTGTGAGTGTGCATGTCTGTGTGTGCATGTGTGCACGTGTCTGTGTGTGTGAGTGTGTGCACGTGTCTGTGTATGTCTGTGTGCGTGCGTGCGTGTCTGTGTGTGTGTATGTCTGTGTGTGTGCGTGTGTGTCCCATTCATCTTCCCTGGGAGGGTTATGGATCCGAGACCAGAGGCTGCCAGGACACTGACCCGCAGGTTGGGGGTTGGGGGGATTCAGTTACAACTTGGCCGAGGCACAAAATTGCAGAAGTAAAAGGCTGAAGCTGGGCATATTTTCCGAAATCGGACCACCCATCAAGAAAAGCAGAGAGCAAGAGGAGCCCAGGGGCCGCAGGGCCTTCCTGTGAGGCCCTGAACCAGCCAGCGCAGCATGATATCCACTCTTGCCAAAACCAGGAGCAGGAGAACAATGGTACTCACCGCAGGGCTGGGACAGAGAGGACAACGGAGGACTCGTTCAACCGAATCCGCTGGTTTTTTTCCCCCTGACCACATTGTCAGCATCTCCAGGGCAGGGGCCAAGTGCTTTACGTTTCATTGTCCTCCACGGTGCCCTGCGTAAGTGCAGAGTGTGATGGTGCCTGTGGACCTATGGTTGGTGCAGACACCTGGTGTACATTAACTTAGAAAAGTGGACTTTGAGATAACACAGCTTGACCCCTTTGGCCTGCTGGCTTCGGGTGAGTCTATATGCCGGTTCCCAGGAGACAAGAGCCAAAAGACTGCTCTGACCATTCTTCTATTCAAGAATTAATTCTGAGAACCCCTGAGCCACTCAGATCCCCTGCTATACACATCCACCCTCCACAGGGCGCTGAAGATATGTGATAATGACCCAGAGGTTTCCTTCCCTCCTAGAGTTAAACAAGACCCAGGGTTCTAGGGACACAGCCGTCATTTGGGAGGGAGGGTGGATAGAGAGGTATACTTATGTCAGGAAGGCACAACTGGAGTAGCTGGAGTGCCTCACAGCAGGGATCCTTCTGTATAGAATCATGACATGTGCCTACCCCTCTCACTTCAGCTCCCTAAAATCCCAGCCCCCTCCCACCCTGCATGCTGCACTCAGAAGGCAGACCCACCTGCAGGGTCTTCTTTCAGCCTCTTATGGACTTAGGTGCCCAAATCACATGCTGCGCTCAGCCAAAGCCATGTATTTACCCAACCTGAAGTCCCCTAGGAGCTCACCAGTAATTGCAATGATCCATGGAGCTCAGGGGCCTTGAGATTCTTCTAGCTGTGGAAGGGCCCACACATAAAACTATATGCTCCGTGGGCAATCTGAATAGGTTTATAGCAAGTGAAGAGATTGAATCTGTAATTTTAAAACTACCCACTAAGAAAACTCCAGGCCCTGATAGCTTCACCACTGTGTTCTACCAAACATTCAGAAAAGAACTAATGCCAATTCTTCATAAATTCTTCCAGAAACATAGAAGAGGAGGCAGCCCGTCGTCCCAGCTACTCAGCAGGCTAAAGAGAGAGGATCACTTGAGCCCAGGAGTTTGAGGCTGCAGTGAGCTATGACTGTACCACTGTACTCCAGCCTGGGCAACAGAGTGAGACTCTGCCTCTGAAAAATGAAAGAAAGAAAAAAGAAAAAAAGAAAGAGAAGGGAACATGCTCAACTCATTTTATGAAGCCCGTGTTACTCTGAGACCAAAACCAAACAAACATATCACAAGAAAACTACAGACCAATAGCACTTTGAATATAGATGCAAAAATCAAATATTCATCAAAATACTAGCACATCAAAACCAATGACATATTAAAAGAATTATATATCATGACCAAGTGGGATTTATCTTAGGGATGCAAAGTTGGTTTAACACCTAAAAATCAATTAATATAAAACATTATATCAATAGAGTAAAACACAAAAATTACATGATCATCTCAATAGATACAGAAAAAGTATTTGAAAAAATTCAATACTCTGTCATGATAAAAAACTAAATAAATTAAGAATGAGGGGAACTTTCTTAATCTGATAAATAATTCTATGAAAAACTCATATCTAACTTCATACTTACTGGTATACTTAGGCTATCCCCTAAGATCGGAAACGAGACACAGATGTCTGCTCTTACCAGACCTATTCAACATTGTACTGGTGGCTCTAGCCGGGGGACTTAGTCAAGAAAAATAGATAAAAGTTATCCACATAAGAAAGACAGAAGTAAAACCATCTCTATATAAGGTCTAAATGACCTTCCATAGAGAAAATCCTAAGGAATTCACTAAAAACTATTAAAACTAATAAACAAGTTAAGCAAGGTTGCAAGATATAAGATCACTATACAAAAATCAATCATTTTTCTATATACTCTCAATGAACAATCTAAAAATAAAATTAACAAAATAATAATTCCATTTTCAATACCATCGAAAAGAATGAAATATTTAGGAATAAACTTAACAAAATAAGTGTGAAACTTATACTCTGAAAAATACAAAACATTATTGAAAAAAAATTAAAGAAGATCTAAATAAACAGGAAAAAAAATATCCCATGTTCGTGGATTGGAAGATTTGACATTGCAAAGATGGTAGTACTTCCCAAACTGATCTGCAGATTTAAAGCAATCTCTATCAGAACCCCAGCTGAATTCTTTGTAAAAACTGAGAAACTGATTCTAAAATTCATATAGAATTGTACGGAACCCAGAAGAGCCAAACAGTCTTGAAGAAGAAGTACAAAGGAGGAAGAACCTTTCAGTTTCAAAACTTATTACAAAACAATAGTAATCAAAACAATGTGGTATTAGCACAAGGACAAACATATATACCAATGGAATATAATTGAAAGTCCAGAAATAAATCCATACACCTAAGGTCAACTAATTTTGGACAAGAGTGACAAGATCATCTAATGAGAAAGAATAGTCTTTTAACAAAATGGAACTCAGACAACTGTAAAGCAATGCAAAATAATGAATATGGACCCCTGCCTTACTCCATATAGAAAAATTAACTCAAAATGGATCAAAGACCTAAATGTGAGAGCAAAACTATAAAATTCTTAGAAGAAAATATAAGGGTAAATCTTCATCATTTTTGATTTGGCAGAAAATTCTTAGATATGATACCAAAAACACAAGCAACAAAATAAAAAATACATTAGACTTCATTAAAATTAAAAGATTTTGTGCTTCAAAGGGTACTGTCAAGAAAGTTCAAAAACAACCCTGACAATGGGAGAAAATATTTGCAAATCATATATTTGATAAAATATTTCAGTCTAGAATATATAATGAACTCCTACAACTCAATAACAAAAGAACAAATTAATACCCAATTACTAAATGGGCAAAGGATCTGAATAGATCTGTATATTCAAAAAAGATATACAAATGGCCAATAAGCACATGAAAGATAATCAACATCATTAGTCATTAGGGAAATGCAGATCAAAACTACAATAAACCAGCACTTCACATTCACAAGGATGGCTAGAATCAAAAAATAGGTAACAAATGTTGGTGAGGATGTGAAGAAATTAAAACCTTCCTACACTGCTGATCTGACGGGGGTTTAAAATGGGACAGCCATTTTGGAAAAAAGCCTGGCAGTTCTTCAAAAGCTTAAATGTAGAGTTACAATGACCAAGGAATTCACTCTAAAGTAGATAGCCAAGAGAAATGAAAACATACGTCCACACAGAAACTTGTACATGAACATTTATGGCAGAATTATTCATAATAGCCAAAAGGTGGAACCAACCCAAATGTCCATCAGTTGACTAACAGATAAACAAATGTGGTATATCCATACAATGGAATATTATTCAGCCATAAAAAAGGGGCAAAGTACTGAACAATACTACAACATGGATGAAGTTTAAATACACTATCTTATGTGAAATAAGCCAGCCACAAAATCCCATATACATATGATTTTATTCATATGAAAGTCCAGAATAGGGAAATCTATAGAAATAGACAGTAGATGAGTGGTTTCTTGGGGCTGGGGGTGCAGGATTGGGTACAGTGAGGTAACAGGTAAACATTACAGAGGGGTTTTTGAGGTGACGAAAATACTCTAAAATTTACTATGTTGTTGGTTGCACATATGTGTAAATGTGCCAAAAGCCATTGAGTTGTACAATTTAAATGGGTGAATTATATGGTATGAGAATTATATCTCAATAAAGCCATTTAAAAAAACTTAAAAAAGAAAAAGAAACTACATGCTCTCTGACACATTGGATGGGTTAGAGTTTTAGAGGAGATATCTTCCCTTCTGATATTGATATTTTACAAACTGAGAAACTCTGGCCCAGAGAGAGGTGTTAACCAAACCCTGGTCACACAGCCCATAGACAACAGGGACAGAACCGGAACTGCTCTCTAACTGCCACAGGAGTGAGGCTGCATACATCCTTGACTCAATTTTCCCCTCTGTAAGATGGGGGCTCCCCCTCAGTCCTGACTCCCCAAAGCCCAGCCCTCTGCTAAAAGCAGAGAGGATGTGCATAAAGGTTCAGGAATTCCAAGGAAGGAGGAGATTGCTCCCACAGCTTGTTTTGGGGTGTCATCCTTATCTCTGGTGTGCCTGAGAACCCCATTAGCTTGGGCCTCTGCCTCGGCCCCCTCCCCCCAGGAGCCAGCACCCAGGGTGGGTTAGCAAGAGACCCTCATGTCCGGGACAGCGTCTCACAGACTCTCTGGGTTCTTGTTTCTGGACAGTGGCTGTGATGGATTGGCCATGCCTGGAAGCACTTTACGGCAAGTGACAAATCATGCCTAATTCCTTTTGTGTTCATTAGTGTGACATTAATCCTGATGGACTCGTTTGAGGTATAAGGTGAGAGCACTGTGCACGCCCAGTCCCCCTGCACCACTCGGGCAGTTGGGTCTCATTCCAGAAGAGCTGGGAAACCTGTTTCTGCTGTAAAAAGCCCCCCAGGAATTCTGCAGGGACTGTCCCTGTCAGGAGTTGGAGATGGATTGGGGCCCACTAAGGAGCGGGGGAGAGAGGGTGGGGAGGGTGGGTGGCGCCGCGCTGGCCGCAGCGAGCCTGCCCCCGCGAGGAACCCAGTGCTGGATGGGGAGCTGCTGGGCCCCGGGGACCAGACAGCCGCCTGCGCTCCAGCGGCCACTGTGTCCGCCCCACGGCCCATGGCTTCCTCTCCTGGGATGCCTGGGATCCCCTGACATCATTGCCCTGCTCTGGGCCTGTGGGGCTCCTCACTGTCCACGAGGCTCGTCCAAGCTCCTCCAAGGGCCCCAGGCCGGGCGACAGAACCTGGGTGGAGTCACGCTGTGCCTCTCCCCCCGGGAGTGGCCTGAGCAGGTGGTTTCCACTCTTGGGACCCCAGTTCCCTCATTCTTGAAACTGGAAGAGGGGCTTGGTTGAGAGCTGTGATCCGGGATGTCACGTAAATGGGTGGAGTGGAGGAGACTGTGGGTAACTGTAAAATGCAGGATGTAACTGAAAGATTTGGAAAACTTACAAAAGTAATAAGAATAATTAACAATAGTAACACATCACGTGGGCCAAGCGAGATATCCGCGATGTGGGTTATCTGGCCCAGCTGACGATCCCCCCCTCCAAACTTCGCCCAGGGTCCCTTATGGCTTTAATATTCTGTGGTCTCAAAAGCACTCTGCTAAACAGGTCCCTCCCTGACCCCGACTCCCCTCTCCCCACTCCCGGGTAAGCAGGCTGACTCGTTCCCCATTCCTCTCTGTGCCCAGCTTGTCACCAACTCTGTCCCCTCCTACCCTTCCAGGCCCGGGTCAAGGCCGACCTTGTCCCAGTGACCTCCCAAGGCCTGAGTGGCCTTTCCCTCACCTGATTCTCATAGCTGAGGCCGTGGGCATGGCTCCCAGAGACGCGTTCATCACGGCCAACTTCCGACAGCACTCGTGGGGGCCCTCCATCATGGCACGATGACAGGGGCCACATGCTGAGCTTGGACATGTGCCCAGGATGGCACAGGGGCCAAAGGCTCTGCTCACCACCGTGGCGAGGAAGGACCCGCCCCCAGCCAGGCATCTGAACACGTCTGTCCTGCTACCCGCTTTCCACGTACGAGAAAGCTAAGGTTCTGGGAGGACCTAAGAAAGGCCAAAAGGGAGCCAAAAATACTGGATCAGTGTTTCTCTTTGTTCTTTCAGGAAAACAATAACGGCCACAGTCTCCTCTTCCCAGCTAGAGCAGAGAGAGGGACGGGAACACGGGGATGGAATTCTCACTGGGTCAGCCCAAGCCATCAGCGTCCCGTTCTGGAGGAACAGGCGGTTGACAAATTGCAACACGTGGAAAAGGGAATGGGAACAACAGCATCCCACTCTCCCTGGCAAGCCCTTCTCCCAACAACATCAAAACATTTTGGCATCTTTAAGAGGAAGGCAGGAGACAGCCCCTGGCCTCTAATTGCTCTCAGTCAAAGACTGTAGCTAACATGTTATTAAATATGTAAATAATATGAAAGCCAGGAGAGAATTAATATTTCATATCTAATGAAGTTAAGATGAATTCTCCTGTGTCTAATTTTCTGTTTTTAAATACATAATGCACTGTGGAGTCCAAAGTGATTCATGGTATTTTATATTGATTAAAGACGTTCGGGGCTTCTCTGAAACAGCCTCCTAAATGATTAACCTGAATATTATTATTACAAATAGGATTTGTTTTTTAAAAAATTAATTCTGTAGTTAATCAGAATGAAATGCATGGAGTTCTTTGCTGGTGGGCCGGTTTTAAATGGGGAAAAAGAACGGAGCTAGGGGTGGCAATCCCTGGTGCCTACAGGGGCCTGGCACATAAATGAATGAAATAAGTAGGCATGGGGGCAACAGGGAGAGGTGGGGACTGTGGCAAACTGCAAGACACCTGCCCCATCTAAAGAGGGAGGGCCACGGTGGTCCTCCAGGAACAGAAGCCAGAAACTCGGATTTTGTGTGTGTGAAGTTTCCCAATGTATACACTTGGTTCCCAATTCAAACATCTTAAAACATCGTGGATTCAAAAGAAGATGGCCCATGGACTGCCAGTTTTCAACCTCCAGACCGAGACATGTGACTGGGGGGACAGTTGCTACCAAAGCCAGGTCCTCCAGTCTCTGGTGCAAAGAATTTACTCTTACTTTGACGAGATGATAAACTGGTGGATATAAAATCTGATTCGTCAGCCTTTTGGGAGGGCAACTTGGCAAAATGTGAAAACATGCAAATCCTCAACCCACCAGTTCTACACCTAAGAATTTGTCCTACAGAAATAATTAAGGATGGGGCAAAAGTTTCACTGTAATGATGTTCTTCATTGCACTGTTTATAACAGCAAAACCACAGAACCGGCCTTGCCCAACACTCATGTAGTTATATTGTGGTGCATCTAAAAACACTAAAACTGTGCCATCTTTGACAAATATGAATGGGTATTCGTAAATATATGTTTAAAGCATGGGGGAAATATATTTGTTGTATAATCATAATATTATTTATTAAAAGGGACATATATTTTTGTGCCCAAGGAAAAGGCGGGAAGGCGATATACCGAGTGATCAGCAATGGTTTTCTCTGGGTGGGTGGTACCATGGCATCCTTTTCTCTTTGCTTGTCTGTATTTTGTGAATGATTTCAAATGACCTTTCAGCGCTTCTGTATGAAGTTTATAAAAGAAATAAACCCAACGTGGCATGGTACCATGTCAAAAGACAAAACGAAACACACTACTCTTTGCAAGTTCTCCCAGGTCAGTCTTAGATCAGTCTTACCCTGAGGGCGTCCACCTCCTCAAACCTCGCGGTCCCCGTCCGTGGAATGAATAACTGGGCTACATAACTTTTGAGGTCCCTCTCTGATTCGAGACCCCAGTCAAGGGACTTTGGGCACACGACAGTGCGCCTGTCTATTCACAGAATGGATTGGCTGACTGCCAGGTGGATGCGGGTCCTCCTGCCAGGCTCTGGACCCGGCACTGTCCCGCAGGAGCACCCAGGTGAGAGGCAGAAGCACCCAGGTGAGAGGCAGAGGAGCAGAGGAGCATAAGCAGACAGCACTCCCCACTACTCGCATCTACACCCCAAGCCTGCAGAAGCACAGAGAGGTGCGCTTCCTTTAGGGACTGGCCAGAGACGGTTTCCTAAGAGAAAGGATGGCAGAGCTGAGTAAGCAAAGATGAGCAGGGATTAGCCACCCAGACAAGGAGGAGGCAGAGAAAGGGGTTCCAGGAAAAAGAAGAGAGTGGGCAAAGGGAAGAGGGTGCACCTGGGGTGCTGGGTTGGGGAGAAGAGGCGGGAGGAGAGGCAGGTGCTGGATCCCAAAGGAGTCTGGAGTTTACAGGGAGTTGAGAGGAGCATTGAAGGTTGTAAGAATTAGGGAATTTATATGACCAGATTCTTAGAAATCCTGGTGGCAGCAGGAAGAGGGACTGGAGGGAACAAGGTACCAGACAGCCTGTTGGTCATGGTCCAGGGTGGAAGCGGAGAGGTCAGTCTTTGGGACCCGCCGTGGGTGTGGCAGAGGAAGCGAGCTGGGGACCCCCCAGGTCTCTGGCTTCAACAGCCAGGGGACGCGTAGGCCATGCACTGGAACAGGAATGACTGGACAAAAGGCAAATGTCGTAGGAGCTTGAGGGACATCGGGTGGATGTGTCAACCAGGCAAATGCACGAGCATATCTAGAACTCGAGGGAGAGGGCTGGGTTTGGGGCTCACCAAAGGGCAGGCTGTAGAAGCCCGTGGTAGGGATCAGGTGGCCCAGGAAGAGAGAGAAGTGAGCTGGGACCTCAGGCATGGAGGGGCAGCTGGAGAAAGAGGAAGAAGATTCCGCGAAGAAGGCTGAGGAGGAGGAACTAGGGACCATGTGGCGGCACAGACGCCCAAGGGGAAGAAACAGCAGATAGGAAAGGACCAGCTGAGCTGAGAGCCTCTGCAGGGTCGAGTAAGAGGAAGCCGTGGGTGGCTTCGGAGAGGCAGAAATGGAGTCCACGGGGGAGGGAAGGCAACTAGCTCAAGAAGACGGGCAGTGTGTGAAATGGGGGGGCCAGGTCAGAGAGGGTGACAGGCACTAACGCACGTGGACGCAGCCAGCAAGCGCTGCCCCCTCCAGGGGCCAGGCACGGAGCAGGGCTTCCGGCAAGGCTGACTCACCCTGCCGAGGTCCGTACATGAGATCACACTCCCCTGCTTCCTGGAGCTGGCCACTGCCCGGGTACGATGGGTGCGGGAATTCCACCCAGATGCGCTCAGGGGGCCTGGAAGGAGAAGGAGCCGCGTGGCCAGTTTTCCAGCGGCCTGAGCAAAACTCTGAGCAAACGGCCTCGTGTGGCTGGCTCATCAGGACCCAGTTTCCAGCCCGCCCGGGAGCACTGACAGCTGCAGAGACAGCCTCGGGAAGGGGTCCCGCCTGCAGCAACAGCAAAGGGCTGTCCACGCAGGGGGCGTGGCTGGGGAAAATGAAGACAGAAAGCTAGGGTCCCTCCGGGGGCTGCCACACCCTCCTCCTCCCCGCAGTGTGCACTGCGTCTTCTGAACTTCCTCTGACTTCTAGGGGCTGTCTTTCTTGTGAACCGATGACGTCCCCGTCATCCTGCGCAGGTGCCCACAGAAGGAGCCTGCAAGGGTCCCAGGCAGCCCTGCTCTGGCCTCCCACACCGCGCCACGGTGCTCCTCCACCAGCCTCCAAGGAACAGAGCCAGCCAGGCAGCAGCGGGCCGAGCTCCGGGCCTGGGGGTTCCAAGGCCCACGTAGTAGCCGGGATGCCGTTGCTCTGTTCCTTGCTGCTCTACACCTTCCCGACACAGGGCAGGATTGGCCATCCTGGCCCCCTGGGATTGGATGGGGTCATGGGAACAGTCTGAACAATGAGTTGTAAGCAGAAGTGAGGTACGTGACTTCCAGGCCAGACACTTCATCTGCAGGGGGAGACCCAGCAAGAGCCCTCTTCCCCGCTGCCGTGGTGACCAGCGATGCCGCAGATAGAGCCAGCTTTGACAGCCTGGGTCCCAGGCAAGGATGGCGGGAATCAGAACCCGGCCGAGCCCCGATGGAGATGGCACGGGAGCGGGAACCAGGCCCCCGAGCTTTGGGGACTGTCACGGGTCACAGCCGGGCCTGTCCCGACTGATACAGGCTGGCTCCGGGGCAACCTTGGGGGAGGGCCCTTGGGGGCCAGCGTCCTAACCTGCAGGGCCACGAGCGACAGTCACCTGTTCTGAGAGCCAGCGCCGATCAGAGGAGAGGGAGCAGGGAGCGTGAGCCACGGCCCACACGCTCGGCAGGCGCGTGCCCGGAGCACCAGGCCTGCCAGGGCGGGAGACGTGTGCGCCGGTACCCACGGAATTCTGACAGCCACACAGTTTGTCCTCAGGCTCCCCCGTGGCCCTCCCAGAACATGTTTGCTCCTGCTTCCTTGTGACAGCCACCCAGAGGTTTGAGGAAATCTGGATGGAGCATGTGTGCACGTTTGAGAAGGAAGAGAAGTGGAGGGTTCGAGGCTACTGTCTGTCAAGGCTAGCACATGCCGGGCTAATCCAGCTGGGAGTGGCCCCTGCCCTGCGTCAGCGTCAGCAGTTGCCCCTGCCACCCCAGCCGGCAGGGTCCCGGAAGCAGAGGGGAGAGAGGGTGTGAGGTCTCCCCCACTCCCTTCCTGCTCAGGCCGGCGGTGGCTGTAGCGCCCTCCTCCGTGAGTTTAGCTGCCAGGGGGTTCCCCATTTCCATTCCCTCTGCCATCCCTCCAGGTCCCTTCAGCCTTGGGGACAGTCATGACGCCCCGCGGTTGATGGTCGCCGAGAGCATCGTCATCTCTTGTGCATTCCCCTGATGCTGCCCACACCATGAAGTTGTCTCTTCATTGGAACCATCTGGGCTGAATTCTGTTTCCTGCCAGAGCCCTCAATTCACACCCAGGCCTCCACCTCCCGGCCCGCCTCCCAGGCCCCTGTGCTCTCCCTCCTCGGCAGGCAACTCCGCTGCACCCACCTCGGCCCCTGGGCAGGTAACCTTGGGAAGGGGAGGCTGGAGGAGGACCAGAGGCCCAGCCCTGCTCCCCGAGCCCCCTGCTGGTCTCGCCTCCTCCACCCCTTCTCGCTCCTTCCCTGGCCCACGCCTCGACTGGTGGGTGCGTCGGGCACGTCCTGCGTCCTGGCTGACCCCAGAGCTCCAGGGCACGGGGACCCTGGCCAAGCGTCGGGGCGCAGCATCCCGGGCCAGAGGAAGGAGGCCGGTTTCCAGTTTGGCTTCCTTTGTTTTGTTCTGGTTTCTGCCATGGCGGGTGTGTCAGATCAATGTCACCCTTAAACCAACAATGCGCGTGGAGCAACGGGCCCCAGGGACCATCAATCACCACGGGCCTGTCACCTTAGAAAGCGTGTCAGCTGGCACTCAGCGTCCGCTCCCGCCACCTGCACCTTGCAGCTGAGCAAACACGGAGTGACCGGAACTCGCCAGGGTCAGCCAGTGGTGGCTTCGTCTTCCTTCCCCTCCCTGGCCTGATCCCCGAACTGAGAGAGAGAAAGCCGCCAGCAGTTTTCTGGGCAGCTCTGGGGGTAAAGGGAACCGCTAGCTCAGGAAGAGGTTTCTGGGGCAGACCTGTCTCTGTCACTTACGGGCTCTGGGATCTCTTGACAAGTTCCTCCACTTCTAATCCTTGTTCCCATTCCCGTCTCACCAAAAAGGAAGCGACTCCCGGCTCCGCAGCTGTTTCGAGGTGCACACTCTGTGACCATAATAGTGCAACTATTTCCAGCACACCTCCCCTGTGCCCGGCCCCGGGCTGAGCACTCGAATTCCACCACTGGATTCCTCACCACCACCCCGTGAGCTTTGACTTCGTGGAATCCCACTGGGTAAAGGAAGCCAAGGCTCAGGGTGGCCACGTGACTTGTGCAAGGCCACGCAGCGAACTCCGGCTCCAGGGCCCTCAATCTTTATTTTTAATCTTTCTCTTTTTGAATCTTGAATCTCTGTGGCTTTACATTTTAAGTTTTTACTATAGAGATTTTCAAACATACACAAATGTAAACAAACTAAATAATCCAATGAACCCCCATGGGCCCATCACACAGCTTCAATGATTACCAACATTCTGCTGTTTTTGTTTCATCTATCTCCTATTTCTGCAGCTATTTTTTTTTTTGTTTTTTTAGAATTTTTAAGCAAATGCCAGGCTTGGATTCCACCACAAATACACAAGTGCACATCTGCAGAGCCTTGTTCCTCATCACCGTCTGCCTGCCTTGACTGCACTCTGTAAAGGAACAATCCAAAAGGCTGGGCTCTTCCTTAAAAGACAGTATAGAAAAAGCAGGGGCCAATTCAGCCCTGGACTCAAATCCCAGCCTTGTGTCTCTGTGGACCTTTAGTGTATCATGGCACCTCTCTGACCATCCAGCTCCTCCTCTGTAAAATGGAGACCATGGTCGAAACTCCGCTGAGTTGTCATGCAAACATGAAAGTGAATGTGGGTGGGCCAGTACATGAGACAGGTTCAACATACTGGGCCCCCCCTCCCGGGCCCAGTGTATTTATTTCCTGGGGTTGCCATAGCAAAATACTCCAAACTGGGTGACTTAAAAACAAATGTATCCTGCCACAATTTTGGAGTCTAGAAATCTGAAACCAAGGTGTCAGCAGTAAGCCCATGCACTCACTGAAGGGTCCAGGGAGGAATCTGTTCAGATTCTCTAGGGAAGAGTGTCTCCTAGCTTCTGGTGGCTGCTGGCAGTCCTTGGCAGTCCTTGGCAGTCCTTGGCTTGTGGCAGCACAGCTCTAATCCCTGCATCTCTCTTCACGCAGCCTTCCTCTATGTGTGTCTGTGCCCAAATTTCCCTTTTTTTGTAAGCATAAAGTTACTGGATTAGGGGCCTACTCTAATCCAACATGACCTCATTTTAACTTGATCACATCTGCAAAGACCCTATTCCCAAATAAGGTCCCATGTGCAGGTTCTGGGTGGACATGAGCCCAGCGCGCCTGTTGCTCAGGCCTGGGCACAGCTCTCCAGGGCAGGTCCGGGGACTTGCCATGCTGCTCACTCGAGGCTGAGGAAGCTGACTCCCAGGAGGGGACAGAGGAGTCTTCCCCGATGCCATTTGCCCTGCACCAATCATCCTGGCTTCTAGCTGCTCAGGAAGCAGGTGCTAAGCTCTGGAGAGAAGGAAATCCACCCAGAAGGGTGACTGTCTGCCTCATGTGGCCCACTGCACTCAGAGCAAAATCTCGCTTCCTGGCCCTTGCCGGTCTCACCCCTTTGCTTCCCACCGCCCGGCCCCCAGCCTTCCTCGGGGCCCTGAACGCACCGAGCCCGGCCACCTCCAGCCTCACCGTGTGCTCCATCACCCCCACACTGAGGCCTTCGCGCCCACACACGGGAGCCCCTCTCTCCACCCTTCCTTGAAACACCCTGCTCTTTCCCTCCTAAGCGCTAACCACAATATAGATTCGTTCTGTCGCTTGTTTACTTGTGTCCTGACTTGCCCCCCACAGAGGCCCCGTGTGGGCAGTAACCAGAAAGATCTCATTTGCCTCCATCTCCTCCGCACTTAACACGGGGGCTGGCACACAGCAGATGCCCAATAAATACACGTTGACTACATCAGTAATGAAGGAGCTCTGTAGAACCTTCTAATTGTGCACGGGAGAGAGGTCAGGTCAGAGACGGGGGGCTGTCTCTGTTCCTGGGAAGGCAGGGCCTCTGTTGGGGGCACACAAACACTCCTTTGTTGTAAAATCTCTCCTCCCTGTGGCCTCCACACATGGCCTGGGCTTGACCTCCTGTGTCACGCAGGAGCCTGAGTCCCCCTGCCCCGTCTCTGCCTCTCCATCTTGCGATGAGGACCCCCACGCCCCACCACTGTTGCGGCAGTGTGTACAGCCAGCGTTACAGCTCTTGTTACAGCTCTTATTCGTTTGACCAGGGAAAGAACCGAGCGGCACACGGAGAGTCGGAGAACAGCCTTTATTCTTCTACAGCAGGCTCAGCACAGTGTTACAGTGTTACAGCTCTCTTCTTATCCTCCGATATTCTGCCCCTCTTGCCCCTCTGCTCCTGCTTTTATACCCTTGGCAGGGCTCAAGAAGTGTCCAATCAACAACAAGCTTTAACATCCAATCAACAACAAGCTTTAACATCCAATCAAAAACAGTGGGATTCAAAAATTACCCAATCAGGATCTCGCAAACAGCGTGGTCGGAAACAGGCAGCGGCATGTGGGCCTGGGGATGTTCCGGCACTCAGGGTCCCGGGCGCCTCTCTGCCGTGGGGCCCGGCCCCAGCCGCGTGCCCTCCAACTGGCCACGCGCACCACTGGCCTGCGGAGATGCGGAGCTACATGGAGGCAGCAAGCGGCCGCAACCCAGTGCCCAACATTTTTCGCATCACCACGTGGGCATCTCGCTTCCCCACCAGGCCATCCCTGTTTCTTCTGCTCCTCCCTTTGCATGCGGGTCCAGGCCCCACCTGCCTCTCCTTGTCTGCTCCACTGCGTCCACGTGCCGCCTCAGGTCCTGATCCCAGAGAGGCGATCCCAGGCACACGAGGATGCGGGGAGCCCTTTGGCCTGGCCCTTGTTTCGGGCTGGCCTCCCATCGCCAGTAGGTGGGGTTCCTGGCTGGGATGCCATGGACCCAAGGCGTGGAATTGGCAATAGGGCTGGTACTCAGCGTGCAGATGAGTGGGGGTCTCCTGGGGTCTGTGCGTGGGGGGCATGGGGACCATGGCATGCCATGACCCACCAGAGCCCAGAGCATAGCACGTGACAGGGCCTCCTTCCCAACACTGGGCTCTACACCCAAATGGTGTAGCCTGTTTGACTGCCACACAGCATAAGGGCTCACGTGTGCCTACCACCAACCGGAACCCCAAAGGGAAAGCCAGGGGACATAAAAGCATCCATCTCTAGGAAAAACTCTGTGCCCTTTAAATCCAAATTAGACCCGCAGGCTCTAGCGGGGAGGAAGTTCCGCATTCCTGATGGAAAGGCTTGCACTTGATTTCTGATGACCAGATGGGACACAGAGGTGTGATCACCCAAACTCAAGTGGCATGGGAGAATAATGTCTGTGCAGGGACATTGAGCTGGAAAATGCCACAAGCCATCAGGTCCAGCCATCTGCCATCTGCCTTCAAGCAAGAAAGGGGCCCTCATAAGACACCTGAGACCCCCACTGGGGAGTCACCCTGTCCACAGTGTCCAGGCGAATCAAGGTGAGAGTGAGGGCCTGGCAAGCCCTGGGCAATGTTTGCTCCACCGCAGCCGCGGAAAAAGGCCGTGGGAGCCCACGCCCAGGAGGAGGCGGGGAGGAAGGGAGGAACCGACAGCACCCAAGCTACACCCATGCCCGCTCCTGTGGGCAGTGTCCAGGGGGACATCCCCTAACCAACAGCTCCACTTTACATGTGTGAAGGTTGCTCCCGGCCACTTCTCTCCCGAAAAACGAAACTGACCTCTGAGGGTTCAGAATCTAAAAACTCCAAGGAAACGACAAACAAAGGGATGGAGATTTTGGCCCGTTTCTAAATAAACAGAGCCAGACCTTGCATCCCTGGCCTCTGCTGTTTCCCTCCTGCCCGGCGCTGACATTTCCAGCCCAGCCCTCCTGTCCTGAGTGTGCCCTGGGTGTCGCTGGAAAACCCGGGCTGTTTTGGGAGAGACCCAGCCCTCCCCAGCTGCACCCCATGGGGCAGATGTGGACGAGTTTCAAGCGTCACGGAAATGCCACTTCCGCCAGCCACGGCCCTCCCCCTCGCCCCCATGCGGCAGGCCCCTTCTTCCCAACGCTGCTGCCTGAAGTGGGAGGCCAGCCCTGGAGCTTTTCAATCAGACAGAATCCCCGCTGCTCTGGTTTTGTTTTATTTGCTCTCTCTCTCTCCCTCCCCAGCATTAGTAATAACTGGCTCAGATGCCCGGATGAGTCAGCCTCACTGGGGGGCCAATTATCTCGCCCACATGCAGCCCACTAACTCTTCCCAGGACCCCGGGTATCAGGCGGCAGGCTCCCCTCCTAGTGAGCGGGTGGCTGGTGCATTCTGGGGCTCCTCCCTTGGCCCCTCTCCAGCCATGACATCCGCCCCATTGCCTTCACCTCCTGCCACTGCCTGGACCCGGTCTCATCATCTCATCTTAACTTGTTCCCTCCTAACCAGTCTCCCTGACTCTGAATCCATCTGCTGCCGGCCTATGCCCCTCTAGCTGTTTGCACAGCGACTTTCTGAAAGCAAATCTACTCATGTCACCGCCCAGCTCAAAACCTTCTGTGGCTCTCATTCGCCAAAAAGATCAGACTCACTCTTGCCAGACTTTCAGTTAAGATCCCCTCTGGAATCAGCCCTGCTCCTCCTTCTCCAACCCTCTCTGGAGCTTCCCCTGCACCTGCAGCCCCCAACACCCATGCTGAGGGCTGGTACTGGTCCATGGCCTGTTAGGAACTGGGCTGCACTGTAGGTGAGGGGCAGGCAAGTGAGTAAAGCTTCATCTGTATCTACAGCCGCTCCCCATAGCTCACATGGCTGCCTGAGCTCTGCCTCCCCCACCCAACCCCAGTCCATGGAAAAACTGTCTTCCATGAAACCAGTCCCTGGTGCCAAAAAAGCTGGGGACCACTGCCCTATGGGATCTGTCGTCCCCAGCATCTAAACACCTACACGCCCCAGCCCTGCACCTGTGCTGCTGCCAGGTCTCCCATTCCAAATGCACTCTCGTAACCAGTGAAAATCCAGCGTGGTTCCAACTTTATCTACCCCAAGAGCCTCCCCCACCACCCTTCATTCGAAAATAGTCCCTTCCCTTCAAAACTCCTATTGCATTTCCGCCACTCAGCAAATAGCAAATTCCAACTGTATTTTCCTGTGACTGCTTTTTATAGGCTTGATGGTCTTCTCAACAAGCTCGCAACTCTCTTAGAATTAACCTAAGTACACAACACTAGGGAATGTTTGAATACATTGCAGAACATCCGTGTACTAGATGACTAGGCGATCATTAAAAATAAACGGTGGAAGAAAAGAGTGATATGAAAAGACATTGATTATATATTAATCTGAGAGAAGAAAGATTACAAAGCCAGATGTAGCAAAGTATCCAGTTTTGTTTAAAATATATGTAGGAAAAAGTCTGAAAGATTCTACAACAAAGCACTTAATAGTATTTTTTTTTCTTCTTTTTCCTTATGTATTTTCAATAGTAAATATGCGTAGTTGTATGTACTTAACAGTATTTTTAAAAATTTTCTTCTTTTTCCTTATGTGTATTTTCAATAGTAAATATGTGTAGTTGTATAATAAAAAGCAATAAAACATGTATTTTAAAGATTGACAGATTGTATATGTTAAAGCACTTTGGGACCAGCAAGGTGAGTTCTTAGGTTTTTTTCGTTCATCACTGGCAGGGCATACAGAGCACACGGGTTATGTGTTCAGGGGGAGAGGCGAGGATTGTGAAGACCTAGACTTTTCAGCACTCATCAGCCCCAGACCCTTCTTTTCACAGAGGAGGAAGCCAAGTGTCCTCACAAATGCTTCCCTGGAGCACTTACTTCTCTGGGCCAGCCCCTTTGCTGGGAGCTTCACCCTGAGTCCCAAACCCACCGCTCAGGGGCTGCCTCCTGGTTTTGGAAAAGCTGCTTCCCGCTGCCCCCAACCCTTTAGTCTTTTCACCTGTGAAATGAGGAGGTGATGTTACCACCCAGTTTTAGAGATGAAGAGAAGCAGCACATGCAAAACACAGCCAGGAGCACAGAGTGCACGATGAACGTTTGCTGCTGTTGCTGTAATATACTCATGTGGTCCTGGCGGGCCTGTAAGTGGGCACGAGCGCCACTGCCTTTCTACACTTAAGGACCCTAAGAAGAAAGAAGAGACAGCTTCAAATCGACACACATGAGCAAACTGCCCAAGGCACTGCGTCCAGGACTCGGCAGAGGCGGATCCCAAGCTCAGTTCTGCTGACTCGACAGGCCATGCTTCCAGCACCAAATTGCTATGACATCAAGGGTGGGGCCTGAGGGAGAGAGGTGACTTGTCCAAGTCACATAGATAATCAGGGGCAGAGCTGGGATTAAGCCTGACATATATTTCAGGAGGTCATTTACCAAGAGGGCTCTAAGGTGGCTGGCTAGAGGTGCCTGGCACTCATCTCCTCTGCAAAGAAGGATTGAAACAGTGAAGAGATGACCTCATGTAATACTGAGCGTCTAGGAGAAGACATTACAATTCCACAGGGAAGTGCCAGGGACCCTCTGAGGCATGGAGGAAAGGGAAGCGAAGCAGCCTGCCTGGCCAGAACAGACTCCTCATTATGAAGACAAGGTAAGTGACGGTCCCCAGCAGTCCACATTCCCACCGTGGACGCTTGCCATTCTAGCCACTACAGAAGCCCTGGGCCCTTGTGGGCTGTGAGACTAGCATAGGGAGCTGCCTAGAGTCCATGAGACAGCATTGCTCCAGAGAGGGAATTTGCACTGGGTCCCACACCCCCAGAGACCCAGGCAACTGCAACACTGCACCATTTTGAGAGCCCAGCCCCACCAGACTGCATCCTTCCCTGGGGCCCAGCAATTCATGCCTCCCCACATCCTCAGAGCCCCACTGACCTCCCCCACATCCACACAGAGGTCTGCAGTGTCATGACACTGCCTGGACCCAGCAGACCAGCCAGGTCCACAGTGTTCTAGGGATACAGTGTCCTAATCCCAGGGAACAGGCAGTGCAATACACCAGGGAGACCACACTTGGCACAAAGGGCAGCAAAATATGAGCTACCCAAAGCATGAGAGCAGCCCGCCTGGGGCTGCTGCCACTGACAGCAACCCCAATTCCAGTAGCCGAACAACTGGGCACCTGCACACGTCTTCAGGTGGCCTGATAACCAGCCCGACTGGGTGCTGTCTCACAACCCGAGGACAGGCTCATGCCTCTTGGGAGCCCAGGGACTGGCCCACTCAGCCTACTGCGGCCACTGCCACTGCCACCCAACTACATGCCACTGCTAGCACTCACATGTGCAACATCGGGGACCAAGGGTTGGCGCAATGCCACTTCTGCCAGAGCAAATGCCACACATGCTGACCAAGGACTCAAAGACCCACCCATCCCACCCAGCCCAGTGTTGCTACTTCCTGCACCTAAGCAAGCCACCTGGAAGCCCAAAGACTGGCCTGTCTGACCCCACTAACATCAGCACTCATATTTGCCATTCAGGGGCCTGAGGACTAGCATGACTTCAGCTAGTGCCACTGGTACCAGAGGACCCACCTACCTGGTGTCTTGTCCCATGGCCTCTACTAACAACTGCTGCCTAAGCCACTGGGGAACTCACAAACACTACTGATGCTGATTATAGCTGAAGGAATCATTACAGAGACTACACCACAGCAGCCACCCAGAATATAAGCCAAAGCATCTTACCAACCAACACATAGATACATATATAGGAAAAAATCTTTCCCTACAAAAGCCAATCCATAAAATTGAAAGGAGTGATTATTATATCAGATGTACAGACATCAATATAAGGACACGAGAAACATAAAAAAGCAAGAAACATGACATCTCCAAAGGAACACAATAATTCTCCAATAACAGATCACAATGAAAAGAAAATCTATGAAATTCCTGAAAAAGAATTCAAAATAATGATATTTAAGTGAGTTACAAGAGAACACAGATAAACAATAGGAAATCAGGAAAGCAATTCATAATCTGAATGAGAAATTCAACAAGGAGATAGATATCATGAAAAAAAACAAACGAAAATCCTAGAATTGATGGATTCAATGAGTAAAATTAAAAATATAATTGAAAGCTTTGACAATAGAGTATATCAAGCAAAATGAAAGAATTTCTAAATTCAAAGACAAGTCTTTTGAAATAACTCAGTCAGACAAAAAAAAGGAAAGAAGAAAAAAGAATGAAAATAACCTGTGACATATAAAATACCATAAAGCAATCAGATAATCCAAATTATGGGATTTCCAGAAGAAGGGATAGGCAAAGGCATAGAAAACCTAGTCAATTAAATAATAGCTAAAAACTTTCCAACTCTTGCAAGATATATAGACATCCAGATATAAGAAGCTCAAAAATCCCCAAAAAGATTCAACTCAAAAAGGTTTTCTCCAAGTCACTTTATAGTCAACTGTCAAAAGTCAAAGACAGAGCAAATCCTAAAATAGCAAGAGAAAAGCATCTAGTAATCTATAAAGGAAACCTCATCAGACTAACAGCAGATTTCTTAGCAGAAACCTTGCAGGCCAAGAAAGAATGGAATGACATATTCAAAGTGTTGAAAGGAAAAAACTGACAGTCAAGCAAAGATATGAAACAACGGTGATATAGCACATCTTATATTTTCCTGGTTAGAGCTGGAACCCATACTACTAAGTGAAGTATCCCAAGAATGGAAAAACAAGCACCACATATACTCACCAGCAAACTGGTATTAACTGAGCAGCACCTAAGTGGACATATAGGTACTACAGTAATAGGGTATTGGGCACGTGGGAGGGGGGAGGGGGGCAGGTATATACATACATAATGAGTGAGATGTGCACCATCTGGGGGATGGTCATGCTGGAAACTCAGACTTGTGGGGGGAGGGGGGAAAAGGGAATTTATTGAAACCTTAAAATTTGTACCCCCATAATATGCCGAAATAAAAAAAAAAATGAAGGAGAAATGAAGTCTTTCCCATATAAGAAAAACTAAAGGAATTCATCACCACTAAACCAGCCCTAAAAGAAATCCTTAAGGAAGTCCTATATTTGGAAGCAAAAGAAACACACAAAACCATGAAACTCACTAGTAGAGCAGACACACAAATGAAAAGATAAAGAAGTTATATGTCACCGCTACAGAAAACCACCAAACCCCAATGATAAACAAAAGGAAAGAAAGAAAGGAAAAAATGATATACAAAACAACCAGAAATCAATTAACAAAACGACAAGAATAAGTCCTCACCTATCAATAATAACCTTAAATTTAAATGGATTAACTTCCCTACTTAAAATATATAGGTTGGATAAAAGCCTTAAAAAATGAGCCAACTATTTGCTATCCACAAGAAAGTCACTTCACTTACAAAGACACATGTAAACTGAAAGTAGAAAGTTGGAAAATTATATTCCACACAAATGGAAACCGAAAGCAAGCAAGAGTAGATATACTTATATCAGATTAAAACAGATTTTAAGTCAAAAACTGTAGAAAGAGACAAAGAAGGTCATTATATAATGATAAAGGAATCAATTTAGCAAGAGGACATAACAATTCTAAATATATATGCACCCTACACCAGAGCAGTCAGATATCTAAAGCAAATCTTATTAGATCTAAAGGGAAAGATAGACTTCAATACAATAATAATTGGGAAATTCAACACCCCACTCTCAGCATTGGACAGATCATCTAAACTGAAAATCAACAAAGAAACATTGGATTTAAACTGCACTTTAGACAAAATGGACCTAACAGACATTTACAGAACATTTCATCCAACAGCTGCAGAATATGCATTCCTTCTCATCAGCCCATGGAACATTCTCTAGGATACACCATATGTTAGGACACAAAACAAGTCTCAACAAATTTTTTCGAAAATCAAAACCGTATCAAGTATTTTCTTAGATCACAATGGAATAAAACTAGAAACCAATAACTAAAGGAACTTTGGAAACTGTACGTATACATGGAAATTAAACAACATACGCCTGAATGACCAATGGATCAATGAGTAAATTAAGAAAGAAATCAAAACATTTCTTGAAACAAATGAAGATGGAACGATAACATACTAAACCCTGTGGAACACAGCAAAAGCACAGTTAAGAGGGAAGTTCAGAGCAATAAACATCTATATCAAAAGAGTAGAAAGTTTTCAAATAAACAATTTAATGATGCACCTCAAGGAACTAGAAAAGAAAGAACAAACCAAAGCCCAAATTATTAAAAAGAAAGAAATAGTAACTAAATGAAATAGAGATTTTTAAAATAATACAAAGGATCAATGAAACAGAAAGTTGGCTTTATGAAAAGATAAACAAAGTCAATAAGCCACTAACTAGATTAACCAAGGAAAAAAGAAAGAAGCTCCAAGTATATAAAAGCAGAAACAAAAAAGGAGACATTACAACTGATACCAAAGAAATATAAAGATTATGAAAGACCATTATGAATAATGGTACACTAAAAAAATTGGAAAACCTAGAGGAAATGGAAAAATTCCTGGACACATACAACTTCCCAAGATTGAATAAGGAAGAAATAGAAAACCTGAACAGACCATCAAAGAGTAACAAGATTGAATCAGTAATAAAAAGTCTCCCAATAAAGAAAAGGCCAGAACCAAATAACTTTATTGCTAAATTCTACCTAACTTTTAAAGAAGAACTAACACCAATTCTTTTCAAACTGTTCCAAAAAATTGAAGAGTAGGGAATTCTTCCTGACTCATTACACAAGGTCAGCATTATCCTGATATCAAAACCAGACAAGGAAACAACAGAGAAAGACAAACTAAAGGCCAATATCCCTGATGAACATACATGCAAAAATCCTCAATAAAATACTAGCAAACTGAATCCCACAGCACATCAAAAAGATGATACACCATGATCAAATGAGACTTATCCCAGAGTTGCAAGGATGGTTTAACATATGCAAATCAATAAATATAATACATCACATCAACAGAATGAAGGACAAAAGCCATGATTATCATAAAAGATGCAAAAAAAAAAGCATCTGACAAAATTCAACATCGTTTCATAACAAAATCTCTCAGCAAATTAGGCATAGAAGGAAGTAAGTCAGCATAAAAAGGCCAGCTATGACAAGCCCACAGCTAACACCAGACTGAATAGGAAAAAGTTGAAAGCCTTTTCTCTAAGAACTGAAACAAGACAAGGATGTCCATTTTCACCACTCTTATTCAGCATAGTACTAGAAGTCCTAGCCAGAGCAATCAGACAAAAGAAAGAAATAAAAGACATCCAAATTAAAAAAGAGGAAGTCAAATTGTTATACTTTGCCAATGACATGATCTGACATATAGAAAAACCTAAAGACTTCACCAAAAAACTCTTAGAACTGACAAGTAAATTCAGTAAAGTTGCAGGATACAAAAACAGCATACAAAACTCAATAGCATTTTTACACACCAATGACAAACTATTTGAAGAAGAAATCAAGAAAGCAATCCTATTTACAATAGCTACAAAAAAAAAATGCCTAGGAATAAATTTAACCTAGAAAGTGAAAGACCTCTACAATGAAAAACACTGATAAAAGAAATTAAAGAAGAAACAAATGGAAAGACATTTCATGCTAGTGGATCAGAAGAATTAATATTGTTGAAATGACCATACTACCCATATCTAAAGATTCAGGCCGTCCCTGTCAAAATACCAATGACATTCTCCACGGAAATAGCAAAAAATGATCCTAAAATTTATATGGAACCAAAAAAGACCCCAAATAGCCAAAGCAATACTGAGAAAAAAGAATAAAACTGGAGGCATTGCACTTCCTGACTTCAAAATATAGTACAGTGCTATAGTACACAAACCAGCATGGTATGTTGTGTAAAAACAGATACATAGAAAGTGGAACAGAATAGAGAACCCAGAAATAAATCCATGTATCTACACCCAACTGATTTTCAACAAAGGCATCATGCATATATAATTGGGAGAAAGGACAACCTTTTCAATGAATGATGCTGGGAAAACTGGATGTCCATATGCAGCAGAATGAAACTAGAATGAAACCTCCCACCATATACAAAAATCAACTGAAAATAGATTAAAGACTTAAATCTGAGACCTGAAACTATAAAACTACTAGAAGAAAACTGAGGGGAAACACTTTAGGACATTGGTCTAGGTAAAGATTTTATGGCTAAGATTTCAAAAGCACAGGCAACAAAAACAAAAATAGGACTATGTTAAACTAAAAAGCTTCTGCACAGCAAAGGAAACAACAACAGAGTGAAGAGACAACCTGTCGAATGGGAGAAAATATTTGCAAACTATTCATCCAACAAGGGACTAGGGACTAATATCCAGAATATGCAAGGAATTCGAACAACTTAATAGTAAAAGAACAAATAATTCCATTAAAAAGTGGGCAAAGGATCTGCATAAACATTTCTCAAAAAAGACATACAAATGACCAACAGGTATGTGAAAACATGTTCAACATCTTTAGTCATCAGGGAGATGTAAATCAGAACCACAATGTAATATCATTTTACCATAATTAGAAGGGCTATTTTCAAAAAAATAATAATAAAAATAACAAATGCTAGCAAAGATGCAGAGAATAGAGAACTCTCATACACCGTTGATGGGAATGTAAATTAGTTCATCCATTATGGAAAACAATATGGAAGTTTCTTAAAAAACTAAAGTGTAATTACCATATGATCCAGCAGTCCCACTCTTCGGTATTTATCCAAAGGAAAGGAAGCCAGTACCTCAAAGGGATACCTGCACCCCCATGTTTATTGCAGCACTTTTCATAATAGCCAAGATATGGAATCAACCTAAGTGTCCATCAGTGGAGAAATGGATAAAGAAAATCTGGTGCATAGACACAATGGAATATTATTTGGCCATAAAAAAGAATGAAATCCTGTCATTTGCAGCAACATGGATGGAACTGGAGGTCTTTATGTTAAGTGAAATAAACCAGGCACAGAAAGACAAAAATGACCTGTTCTCACTCATATGTGGGAGCTAAAAAGTTGATGGCATGGTGGTCAAGTGTAGAATGATAGTTATCAGAAGCTGGGAATCATAACAGTGGGGATGAGAGAGGTTTGTTAACAGTAGAAACATATAGTTAGACAGAGGGAGCAATTTCTTGTGTTCAATAACACAGTAGGGTATAGTTAACAATTTATTGTACACATATATCTCAAAATAGCTGTAAGAGATTTAAAATGTTCCCAACACAAAGAAATGATAAATGTTCAAAGTGATAGATATTCTAAATACCCTGACTTGATCATTGTGCATTGTATGCATGTATCAAAATATCACACATGCCTCATAAACATGTACAATTACTACGTATCCATAAAAAAAAGAAAGTCTTTTGTCTTTCAGTGTGTTAATGAAACAATCAGGGTCATTCGTCCTATTCTTAGAAGACTAGTCTTTCAAATCTGTGGCCCTAGAGAGCCGATCCAGGGTTTTCCAGGAATGGGTTTGAACTGGGCCAGATGCCCAAGGGCTCATCCTGTTGGAAAGCTGGTGAGCACCACACCTCAGATGTGGCTCAAGGAGGTGATCGCTTCGGTGACCACTGAGCAGGCAGACAAGCAGGGCCAAGGACGAACACGAGATGAGGCTGCACAGTCCCCTAGCGACGCCCTTGTCCTGAGCGGGCAAGAGCAAAGTTCGGCGAGCCATGCAGGTAAGGAGCCTGCCAGGCGACAGGGGCTTGGACACCAGCTGCCTTCGCACCGTTGGGCTGGTGGAGGGGCCACGTCTGCACTCAAGCGTCCACCAACACCCACCATGAGGGGACACACCACCGTCGGGCGCTTCTGCCCTGCCGCCTCAGCCACAGCCAGCCAACTAAACGGCCAGGGCAGTTAGACCTGCCAGTTGACTCTGCCGCTGGCAACTTGGGGAAACAGGAAAAAGCGGATATCAAATACCCCTGAGGTCTCCTGTCCGAGAGCCTGAGAAGCAGAGAGAATGCTCTCCACCGCCCCGTTAATTCTTGGGACACAGCACTACTCTCTCCCACCACCAGCCGTCCCTCCCCGGCTCCTGCCACTCTCCCTGCTCTTTTGTCCGGGTTCGTTTCTGAAAGCCCCCAGCCGGGCAGAGTCACGTGCATGCCACGTGAGCTGCCACGGGAGTTCCCATCAGGGCCTGAGCCTACCCTGGAAGCCTTATCTCTCACCATTAAATGTAAGCCTGCAAATACATTTCAATATCAGCAAGCAACTAGGAGGTAAATGGGTGCATGCAGTCACATGTTCCTCAAATCTTCTATATGAGCCAGGGTGCCATGCTAGGTGCAGGGAGGGAAGCCTTGATTCATCAGGCTTTCACTGAGCACCTGATGCGTGCAAGACACTGGGAGTAGCCACCCTTTTCCTGCCCCAGAAAGCAAACCAGGAGGACCTCAGAGGCGTGATGTCTTTTGGAGCTAAGCCTCACTCAGGAGAACAATGAGCTACGCGCAAAGGTGCGATTTTCCCCCACTGCATTAAAGATTCCCGCTTACTTAAATAAACGCTGTGCTGTATGAAAGAAGCTTTGGGACTCAGGACATGCATAATGCAAACCATCCTTCAGTCTGGTACACTCAGCATCCTGGCCTCTCTTTCTGATTACCAGTCATCATGTTATCACCCTTTTCTGTGGCCCTTCTGGGACACATGGTGGCAGTTTGCTGCAGCACTACAGTGAATGGCCCCAGAGTGCTGGAAGTTCCCTCTACCTGCCCTCACCGTCAGCCTCACCATGCCCTCGCTGCTGTTCTTACGAGTTTCATGACAGCCCATCAATTGAAACACAAAATCCCTGCCATCTTCTTGTTAATTGATTTCTATATTCATTCATTCGTTCGTTCGTTCAACAAAGGCTCTCTGAGCACCTGCTCTGTGCCAGGCTCTGAGTAAATAGATGATAAGAGATCAGAAATAAATAAAGCCTGTCCTTACCTCCTTTCCAGCCATCTGTGCTAACCTGGGGCAAACCCACTTCACCTCTCAGACCCTCTGTCTCTTCCTCCCCCAAAGTGGGGGATTAGAACTGGAACAGCCCTTGGAGATGGTCTAGTGCAAAATTCTGCAAACCATGACCCCAGCCCTCCATGTTTTTGTACAGTCTGCAAGCTAAGAATGAATTTTTACATTTCCAAATGGTGCGGTGGGGATCTTTTGTGAAGCAAGAAAATTATATGGAATTCACGTTTCAGTGTCCATAAGTAGTTTTATGGGAACACAGCCACGCCCACTCATTTACCTATCGTCTAGGGCTGCTGCCCTACTACAACGCAGTCGCAATAGCAACAGAGACCGTATGGCTCACAAAGCCCAAATCATTTCCTTTACAGAAAAAGGTTGCTGGCCCCCTACTCAAGTCTAGCATTTATGATCTACCTGCCTCCACTTCCTTCCAAGGCACCAGCTCGCTCCACGGCCCCAAAGGCTGCCGGCCGAAGCCAGGCAGCACGCTCTGCAGGTTGGAGGTGAACACAGGCCTGGAACTTGGGGAGCACGCTCCTCCCCCAAGAAGTCAAGTGCATTTGCTGGGTGACCCCCTCTTCCCAACCTTGTGCAGAGACTCTCTGGCTCCCACAGACCTTCTGAGAGGCCGAGCTGCCCAAGTGCTAAGCCTGCCTGGACCCCTGGAGTCCCGGCCCAGTCCTAAGGCCAGGCCTCAGCCTGTGCTGGGTTATGGGCTGGTGTGGCTCCTATGCTCCTTGGAGATCTCACCATCATCCAGTCACTTCCCTGCCCACACCTGCCACTCCATGGGCCACTTCCCCACTGCCCTGTTTTCCCCCATAAATGCCTTCACAGTTTCGGGTCTGTGTCATCAAGGAAAGTAAATAAGAGCTACATAATCAAAGAGAACACTCCTCCTAGCCCCTGGTGGCCACCTCCACATGACCTTCAGGCTTCCATTTGGGGCCTGGGACACAGTCCCTCTTCCACGTGGCATCACAGCCAGGCAACAAGGGGGCAGGAGGAGGTGCCATGTCTTGCTCCACAATGAGTCCCTGGAACCCGGGAATGCCCACATCCTGCTGTGGGCCTCAGCCCCCTCTTTGTGCCTTTGTTCTTAACGTCAGCCCCAGACCTGACCCTTCCACAGGTATCGCGAGACTTCAGGGGTTTACCTGTCCTCCTCTGTCACCTGAGCCCACACTCTGCCTTACCCCCATGTGCCACACCCCTTCTCTCTTGGATAAATTTGCAGCCAGAGAGACAAAGGTTAGAGGTTAGGAAGGTCTTCCCAGCCCATTCCATGAGGAATACCCCAGAGGGAGTTATTTTACAATCATATCGGGTAGAGAAACAACCCCTCGATGGCCCAAAACACACAGGCTCGGAGTCCAAAGGGGGTTGGTGTGTGCTGACCCCAGGAAGCACAGAGACTTGGCACCGCTGCTCACAAGAAGAGGGTGACACGAAGAGCAGGGACTGTGCAGGCTGCAGGCTGGTGAGGGTGTCCCCAGTGTAGTATCCATGTCCGGTCTCTAGGGACGGCTATGGATGTGGCCTGGTGGTGGAGTCCGTGTCCAGTGCCGGCACTGTCGGTAGGGATGGCCGCAGTGTCTGTGCCCAGGAGCGGCATCCCAGAGGTGCTCTGCAGTGACCGGAAGTGCTACCTCCAGCTGCCTGGGCTCCAGGCTTAGTCTTGGAGATGCACTAAAACTCCACAATACTGTTTTAGGAATTTTTTTTTTCTACTTAAAACACCTAAAGTTACTTTCTGTCGCAGAACCCTGACAGATACCCGGTAAGTTTTGCAGAGATCATGGGTGCCCACCAAACATCCGCGTGCTCCCCGCCAGTGTCCAGCCCCCCTGCACTTGTGCTTGAGCCACGCGACTAGTTCTAGCCAACAGACTGCGAGCACAGCAACATGTGTCAATGCTGGGACAAATAAACTTGCCACCATGGCCATGTTGGAAACCACATTTTGAGACAGCAGACTCATAAAGGGTAAGGATCCTGGATCCCTGAGTCACTGCATGGAGAACAGACCTGCCAGCCCACATCAGACAGGGCGCAAAGCAGAACCAAACACATAAGGAGCCAAGCCCCTGAGATTCCAGGGTTCATATGTTACTGCAGCCCAGCCCGGTCTCTCCTAACAAGTTTGAGCACAAGAAAAAAGGCAAGTGGCATGGAGCATAGGGAATAATGGGAAGATAGGTTTGAAATAACTCTGAAGTTATTACTGATATGGAAAATAATTTTTATAATTTTATTTTAAGTGCGATGAAAAGCCACCGGAGGGTTTTAAGCAGAAACGCGCACATGGCCAAGCCACCATGGCAGGTTGCCTTCCGCGTGGCTCGTGGGCACAGTGAGCTTGCCAGGGTCTCGGAAGGCATCTCATCGGCCCTCAGCCACTGTCCGTACTCCACCATCTTGAGGTTTATAAAAAGTTACCTGCCTCTTCTTGCACATTGCCATTGGCAAGAAGTGTACTTCCTTCTAGGACTTCTCATTGTATTTTGGGATTGCACCGAACTTCTTCATTTCCCTGTAACCTCTATCTTCAGATAAACCCCAAGTCTGAACCCATGTCCCCTTCCTCGCGGAGCTTGCTGCCCTCCTCCTACTCCTACAGCCACGGACATCAGCCTCCCAAAGGCTACCTCTGGCAGAGCTGGGTTCTGAGAGCAGAGGTGGGTGTGGGCGGATGGGCCCAGGCTGTCTGCACGGAAAGCACGACCCGCGACTGCGTGACATGCCGGTGATGGATTCACGGGATCTCTTTTCTTTTCATCGCCCTCCTCATATGTCCCCTGGAAAGAACACGGAGGACATTTGAATCTCTGGGCCTGGTTCCCTCTGCCTGTCCTGGCCCACGTCCCTAGCCTAACCTTCAGCTCCATGAGCTGATGCAGCAGGAATTTATTTACGAGCTCATTATCCCTGTGAATCATGTCCAGCTTGAGCGGGGACTTAGCACGGAGCTGAGGAGTGGTCCGGCAAGCAGCTGTGCCCGTGGGGCCTGGGGAGAGGATGGGTCAGGACCGGCGGGGCCTTGCTGCACCCCCAGCCAGGAGGGCAGATGCGAACAGTGGATGGGAAGTGGCCCGTGCCAGCCCTGGAGTTTGTTCTGGCTCCAGCGATTCCAGGGTTTTCCCGAACTCTGGCTTAATTCCGACACAGAGGCTGCAAATGGAAGATTTGGCTGGCAATCTGCTTTTTACTTCTAAGTCCCAAAATATGCCAGGGAACTTGAGAGGTTAGACAAGCAGGGACCAACATCTCTCTGACTTCTATTCCACCAGGAAGGGCCCTGCCCCTGGGCCCCTGTTTCATCAGTCCCCAGGTTGGAAGGTTTTACACTATAGTGCTATGCAAATGCAGGCAATGACCATTAATTTAGTCAAACTTCTTTTACAACCATTGTTTTACTTGATCATTGCACGTAAGTTTAGCAATGTCCATTTGAGAGAGAAGGTTCAAGACTCTGACAGGTGAAGTGACTGGCTCAAGGTTGACCTGCAGTAACTGGTACAGCCCAGGACTTAAACCCAAATCCTTAACATTCGGCCCATTGCTTAACCCAAATCTGCCTCCTTTTTCTGAGAGCCTTCTGGAATAGAGTGATACTGTAGCTGTCAAGGTTTACTCAAGGAAACAGAAAGTCTCTGGGTCTTTCAAGCAGGAAAAGATTTAATGCAAAAAATAGGTAGATCGCCTATAAAATTGGTTCTGATTATTCTCTTCCCTGTATCCATGTGATAGACTTTGAATTTGGCCTGGTCTTGTGTGATGCATTAGTGAACCCAGCCAAGACCAGAAGAACTGCTCAGCTGAGCCTAGCCCAAATTCTGATCTACAACATTGTGAGCTATATAGAGAGTTGCCTCAAAGAACTAAGTTTTGGGGTGATTTATTATGCAACAAACACTAACGGATACAGTACTTCCAAAACTTTTGGAACAGCTAGAAAATTGAAGGTTGGATATTTATATAATGAAGTTTCTCTACATGTTTTCAAAGAGTAAAGAAGTTGCAGGATCTGCAGGAACTGCTGCAAGGACCACAGATGCCTCCAATACTGTTGAGTTAGGACAATTCCAAGGTTGTTTTAAAATCTCACATCTGCCAGAGCCCGTCCATCTCCCCACCACAGCTGGAGGACAATAATGTGGCTTCTGCTTCTTTTTCACCTTCTGAATCTCGTGCAACTGCTTCTCACTGAAAGGTTCTAACCTGGAAGCTATGGGCAAGGACTCTTGGAAGAGTAGTTCTCAGGCTTCCAACCCTTAGTGCAGAGAGAAGAATAAGGAAGCACTGAGTTGTCAACCAATAACCTACACAAGCCCAAGAGTCTACTCTTCCCAGCCAGACACTGCTTCTGAAGATGCTTAGTATCGGGAGGAGCTTTCTGTTCCCTACAACTCCCTCCACTACTCCCCACTGGCATTAGCTCTCCCTCTAGGATGACACAGGCATTACTAGCTCATTTCGTTCTCATCTAAACTGGTCTGCCAGCTCTAACCCTGGGTGATATCTGTAAATGTAAGGATTCATCTCTGTGCCTGTTCTTCTCCAGGCTGCACAATGGAAGGAAGGGACAGGGTACCCTGATGTGTTCACTAACTCTGTGCATGAGGGTCTCCTCACCTCATCGCTCACCAGCCTAGTCTATTACAGCAGCGAGGGAAGGGCTGGGTGTTCAGGCACCTGAAAGCACAGAAGGGTTTGGGTAAGTCCCCAAGAAACAAGAACCACCTGCTTAAGGTCCTCAGCTGCCACTTTGCCAACTCCATCCTTCTCGTGTCTATAGCAGCAATTTGGGGATGGGAGCAGCTGACAAAATCCAGTTCTCTCCATTGTAGAGATGGGAAAACTGGTCCAGGGCATCGAGATGACAAGGGAACAAAGAGCTTGGGGCCCTGGGTATTCCCTGCTGGCCCCTCAGCCATTATGTCATACAAGGGCCTAATTGTAACAGCAAGGGCTTAAGACAAAGAGGATGTGAGGATAGGAGAGGTTTCCCTTGAGGAGGGGAACAAGTTCCTCTGAGAATTTGAATCTATGAGAAATGTGGACCTCTAGGTGCCTGCAAAAACTCTGCTGTAGCAGGATTCTCTTCTCTGCTCCCCTCAAGGGTCAAGGTCCCCGGGGTACCTTGATCTTGACCCTCTCTGAACAATGTCACCTTCTCCTACGAACCCAGTTACCATTGAAATGCCCATGGCTCCCAGATCTGTACCTCCAGGCCCACACATCCAACTGCCTGCTGAGCATTGCTACTTGGATTGCCTCCTGCACCCTCCAACGCAACGTGATTCAAGCTCAGAGCCTCTGTCCAAACCAGCACCAATCACCTCCAATTCAGTTGGTGGCATCACCATGTCATCCAAGCCAAGGCTTTCCCCATCTCCCAGTTTGATGTCCACAACCAGCTCCCCCCAGTCTCTTGTCTTCCAGTCTTGTGGCTCTCTAACCAGTGAGTCCCATCGCTACTGGAGGGGGCTTCCTAAATGCGCACCTGCCATGACACTCTCTTGACTGAAACACTTGTTAGCTCCCTGTCACCCATAGGGTAATGTCCCAGCTCCTTGTTCTGGCATTTGAGGTTCTCCCTGTGCTGCTCTCTGCCAACACCTTCAACACTGTCACCCGTCACCTCTCACCTTACTCCCCAGCCGCGCCAGGCTTCCCGGGACACCCAGAGCTGGCAGGCACCTTCATGCCATCAGACTGCAGCTCTGTTTCCCGATGCCCGACCCATGCCCCTCTGTCCAGGCTAGGTGCCCTTCCTGTGGGCTGTCACAGTATCGTGTTATGACCATACCTCTTTGTCTACCCCACAAGATTAGGAACCCCATGAAGCCTGGGGCATGCCACTGGGTTCGTCTCTGTGTCCCCAGTCCACTGGGAGTGGACACCAATAAGTGGGTGTTAAACAGAACCATGAGCTGCCCCTGATGTTGTGAAGTTCATGCAGAGTGTGTGTGTTTAACCTGTAATGATATAATATTAATAACAATAATAATAGCTAAGCATTTCAGCACTTACTATGAACCAGATAGTTTGCAGGCATTGTTAGTACCTTTAATCCTTACCACAACCTCAAGAGATATTACTATTACTAACCTGATTTCTAGATAGGAAACTGACACTTAGAGAAGTTGAATAACTTGCCCGGATCATTCGGCTAGCACGTGGTGAAATCAGGATTCAAAGTCAGGTGGTCTACACCCTCCACGATCAGACATCCAGCCTCTCTAGGGTACAACCCCCACAGTAAAGTCAGCTCCATCACAATGGAGGGTAGGACAGGGTGACGTGGACACTCTTCCTCCTGAATCAGGTTGTAATAGGTATACCTGCTCTACAAACATTTAGGGGAAGTATTTGGCTAATTAGATAAACTCTCTTGCTGCAAGACTTATCAGCGCCTTTAATATGTCAATGTGCCTAGAACAGGGGTCCTCAAACTTTTTAAACAGGGGGCCAGTTCACTGTCCCTCAGACTGTTGGAGGGTTGTTGGTGAGTGCGGTGCACATTCCACACATGCGCACTGTGGGCCCGGGACCAGACAAGTCGGCTGCTAAGCAGGACAGGCAGCGGCAGCAAAAACATTCCTCGGGCTGGATAAATGTCCTCCTCGGGGGGCCGCATGTCGCCAGGGGGCCATAGTTTGAGGACGCCTGGCCTAGAGAAAAAGATATGTCGCATTTTCCAAAAACACTGGGCCACAGAGCACTTTATTTCCCCAGGCATCTGCCAGGTACAGTGAGCCAGGGAACACACTTTGGCAAACATTGATTCCTGGGTCCCATCCCTCCAGAGGCCTGGCTGCCCTTGTCTTCTGTGAGATAAACCAGATCCTTTCTGGTGAGTTTCCTTCCCTGCTGAGGTTAAGTCAGGTCAGTTTCCATTACTTGCAGCGATAAAACCTTGCCGGAGACATGCCTTGCTCACCCCTCGGAAAGGCCAAAGCTTGGAGCCCACTGGCGTTTACACTCGGGTTGGGACAGAAGTGAAGTGTTCGGGGAGGCACCAGCCTGTCACATGTGGTCATGGCAAGCTTCAGCTGAGACCCACCACCGAGGGTCATCCTCAGGAAACCATGCCCAAGCGCTCACAGTGCTTTTCTGTTTTCAATTTCCCTTCCTGGTGAGAAATTTGACATTTTTACATAAGTGGGACTGTGACTTATGTTTTTGGATTCCCCTGGCAGAGGTCATGTCCTTTGGACACTTCTAACGTGTTTCTTCTGGCCATTAGAAAGAGTCCCCCTGCTTCTGGGAAGTTGAGGGAGGGGGGTCACATATACCTCTCCCCACGACTCACCCCAACTCCGACACACACACGAACACCCTACTTCTGCCTAATCTCCACCACCACCCCCCAAGTTTATTCTCCAGAGAGGTGAGGGATTCTAGAACAGGGGCGCTGCCCACCCACGACTAATGAGTATTCCACCTTGGTCCGAGGGATAGGCAGAAGCCCAGGTGGCCCAAGCATTTCCCTTCTCCTCCCCGCCCCTCCCCAGGTGCCCAGACAACTGCAGTTCTGCTCTGGTAGCCGGCGCGGCCTGTTTAGAGTGTGAGTTGGGCTGGGCTGGTTGCTGCCGAACTGCTCAGAAGCTCAGCTTGGAGGGCTGCCAGGGGGAAGCGTTGCACTAGGTTTCTCCAACCCCTCCTCCTGCAATCTGTCCCCACCGCCCGAGCCCCGCTGCATGGCCACTGCCTTAGCCCATATTCGCTATAGCAGAATAGTATAGACTGGGTGATTTATAGAGAAAATAAATGTATTCCTTACAGTTTTGGAGGCTGCGACATCTAAGAGTGGGGGGCACAATCTGGTGAGGACCCCCTTGGTGCATCAACCCAGGGCAGAAGGCAGAACGGCAAGCGAGCATGACAGCAAGAGGGGGCTTTACTCGCTTTTATAACCAGCCCACTGTCCCCGTAACCGTCCCACTTTCGCGGTGACGGCATTAATCCATTCATGAGGGCGGAGC
>VSMD01101231.1:0-99297 GCA_008750895.1 Mirza zaza | reverse complement strand
TTTTTGAGACAGAGTCTCACTTTATTGCCCAGGCTAGAGTGAGTGCCGTGGCGTCAGCCTAGCTCACAGCAACCTCAAACTCCTGGGCTCAAGCAATCCTGCTGCCTCAGCCTCCCAAGTAGCTGGGACTACAGGCATGTGCCACCATGCCCGGCTAGTTTTTTCTATATATATTAGTTGGCCAATTAATTTCTTTCTATTTATAGTAGAGATGGGGTCTCGCTCTTGCTCAGGCTGGTCTCAAACTCCTGAGCTCAAATGATCCGCCCACCTCGGCCTCCCAGAGAGCTAGGATTACAGGCGTGAGCCACCGTGCCCGGCCTGGCCAATTAATTTCTTTCTATTTATAGTAGAGATGGGTCTTGCTCCTGCTCAGGCTGGTTTCGAACTCCTGACCTCGAGCAATCTGCCTGCCTTGGCCTCCCAGAGTGCTAGGATTACAGGCCTGCTAAGAATGGTTTTCAAATAACTTAGCTCTAGAGGGAAATTATAAAGATAAAAGCATTAATTCTATTTCTTTATAAATTATTCCTAAGCATCACCCCCTGCCACCACTCTCACACCTACTCACAGTTTTTAAACTGAAAAGAATTAAGAAAAAATTGTTAACGAAATGTTTACATAACACTTACTGGAGCTGGGACACTATTTTAGGACAAATTTGTATAGTTAGGATTTGTGATAGTTGTATGATACTTTTATGGTCTAAAATTCACTTTTCAATATTGAGGCCCCTATAATAAAAGTGTATATTTCTTTTTATTTTATACAATTTGGAGCAAAATTGTACTACTTTAAATGATGAAAGCTTACAATTGTCATAGCTGTTTTTAGAATCACATTCTTGGTCAAATATGTTATCAAGAGGATTATTGAAGCATTTCTCCTATGGGAAACTATTAATATCATCAACTTCATCAATATTGGGATTTTCAGGAATTTAATATGGTAAAAGAAAGAGGTCATCTCCTGGTGCCCATAATTTTTGTATATTCACTTTTTTTTTTCCCCAAGAGACAGAGTCTCACTCTGTCGCCTTGGCTAGAATGCAAGGGGTATGGTGCAAGTGGGCCTTGCACTCCTGAGCACAAGCAATCCTCCTGTCTCAGCCTCCCAGAATGCTGGGATTACAGGTGTGAGCCACCATACCCAGCCACTATACATTTATTTTTATACAGATAAAATTATATTATATAGAAATACAATTAATCTCCAAATAAAGTCAACTAAAAAAAAAGAAAGAAAGAAATGTACCTGAGCCATCTTTCCTAGATGGCATCAGAACAATAACCCAGGTAACAAAGGAACATCTTGAGCTATCTCTGGTGGGGGTGCCTGCCAGCTCTCAGTTCAGTTCCATCTGTGCCACCATCTTTGTCAGCCTACAGCATTTACTCAAGTATGTTCATACTGGGTTGCATTTAGCCTTGTGGCTTTATCAAAATTAGTGAAATACGGGGAAAACGTAAGTGCAAACACTTACATTTACACTTAAAAGGCAAGTGTAGCTCTCATAAATGTAAAACCATTGAGACAAAGAAGGAAAAACATTGAGTGTGCAAAAGTGGTTGAATCCTCAGCCTTAACCATGACAACTCATACTAAGACGTTGTTATACATCAGTCATTAATAAGTATCATTTTATATGATTTAATTCACATTCTCACAACAATAGTATGTGAGAAATAAATGATGAAGGTACCACTACTATCTCTGTTTTTACAGATAAAGACAATAATTCACAATTCATAGAAATGTAAACAGCCTGACTCAAATCTTAAAGCTGCCTATTAGATTTTTAGGTGGTCAGCTCTGTTCAGCTGGGATGGAGAAGCCCAAACTTAAAAAATATTCACCCTTTGCACTCGGATGTCGAGTGTGGATAATGTCAAGTGGATAATGAGAAAAAAGCAAGCAAGTGCAAAGGGTTAAATGTCGGAATTAGGCCGGGTGCAGTGGCTCATGCCTGTAATCTTAGCACTATGGGAGGCTGAGGCAGGAGGATCGCTTGAGCTTAGGAGTTCAAGACCAGCCTGAGCAAGAGCGAGACCCTATCTCTACAAAAAATAGAAAAGTTAGCCAGGCGTGGTAGCATGTGCCTGTAGTCCCAGCTTCTTGGGAGGCTGAGGCAGGAGAATCAACTGAGCCCAGGAATTTGAGGTTGCATTGAGCTATGATGAAGCCACTCCGCTCTAGTCTGGGTGACAGAATGAGAACCTGTCTCAAAAAAAAAAAAAAAAAAAAAAGCTATAATTATGGCTTGAGATTGTATCTAAGAGACAATGCACAATTAAGAATTTTATAGTATATTTTAGATCTCTGAAAATAGAACCTTTTCCTTAAAACACACAGATCTGTTTTTGCATTTTATATGTCTTACATGGGTATGTGTTTTCGGGAATATGTTACATACGAAAGCAGGAATCTTTTGTATTGTTGTATGTGCCTTTAATTACATGTAAAGATGTGAATCCTGTGAGAACAGGAGACTCGTCTTACACTTCTCAGCACCTACGGACAGCTATGGCAGTGCTCAGCAAATGTCTGTTGTGGTGGTCAGTGACAACAGCAGTGGCTTGAAAACCAAGTTGTCATCATGCTGAGCTCCGTGGGGATCCCGTGGCTTCAAGGCCACGTGTGGCCCTCCGGATCCCTAAGTGCAGCCCCTCAACTGAATCCAAACTTCACAGAACAAATCACAGAACAAAATAGGGATTTGTTCTGTGAAATCTGCATTCAGCCAAAGGCTGCACTCAAGGATCCAGAAGGCCAGCCACATGTGGCCCTGAGGTGGCAGATTCCCCACCCCTAGCAAGCGTTCGTAATAATACCTTGAAAAATGTGTCGTCTTAAATATATACACACACGCGCGCACATCTATGTGACTATACAAATATTTATAGGCATATGTATAAAAACACATTTCTAAGTGCATGACAATAAAGGCAAAATGATGCCACATCTTGAACGTATAAACACATTTATAGGTGTATGACAATAAAGGTGACATGATGCTGCAATGACCACTAAAAATCCCATGCATTTTTTTCCACTGAAGAGGTGAATGGAACTACTCTTTGTGGCCTCACCAAGACAATTGTGTAACATCCAGGCAGCAGACAGGTGCAGCTGGCAAACGGCTGCATGCCCTAGATTTGGAGCGCCTACGCTGTCTCCTCCCCGGAGACTCTGTCCCCATTCGCCATCTCTTCATAATACAGCAGCAGGCTTTAGGGCACCATTTGCTTGGGATGGGACTGGACAGACACCTGGTGCGAGCAGAGCCTTCCTGGGTGGCGTGGTTTGAAAAGTTGAGCTAGATTCTCTTTCTGGTTTTCTCTCCCTCCCTTTCTCTCTCTGAAACTTGCTTGAATCAAGAGGCCAAGAAGGAAGCTTCCCGTGAGCTGCGAGCAACCTTGCTAAAAGGTTGGTATGGGCCTGAGTCAGCACCCTAACAGGCTAAAGACACTTTGCAAGCTGAAATTAGGAGGGCAGCAACTGTGAGTTAAGTGGGAAGCTTGAGGAGACAGAGAAAAAAAGAACACCCATCTATGCAGAGAAGCCAAGAAGCCAGAAAAGACAGAAAGTGTGCACAGCCCTACCTACCTTTGTGTTCTGTTTTTGCTGGGCTCCTGGGCATATATATCTTGAAAAAAAATTTTTTTCCCCATGAAGCAACCCATGTGCTTTTCTGCTCCTCGTTACTAAAAGAGATTAAATTGGAATAACAAATAGCAGGAGAAAAAGTCTCTGACAATGGAGGAGATAAACTAATTACTGTACAAGTATAGCAGTCCAGGGCCATTAAGAATAGTGGCAAACTGTCGTTTCATTCAATAATGCCCAAGGACCTCAGTTTTGTGCAACCCTGTGCAACAATAAATATCGATAGTGACGACCTTGAGTCTTAGAGCAAAGGCTGCTTGATGTTCAACATATTTTCAGAAGGCCATGAAATGTTTTAATTCAGGAAAACTTTCCTTCAAGTTAAAAAAAAAAGTGTTTTGGTGTTTAAAAAAGGCAAGTTTCATCCAGTGATTTGTTATTTTTTCGCTTTTAAAATGCCTATATTTATTGATATGTGCCTTGCCTTGTTTCAGCAAAGAATTAAGATGACTTACAAGAATACACAAAATCCAACAAGAAAGCAAAAACTGAAAGTGAAGGGGAAGAAAGAACACCAGCGTGTGTAAATACAGAGTTGATCAGGAGACTCGGTTATCTGCAAATCTCACTTCTGTGGACGATATCATGCCTTGGGAGATGATGGAACACCATAACTAGTATTAGTCATTATCTTATCATTTTAAAATCTGGAGCAAGGTCAGGGCTTATCTTCTGAACATAAAAATCAAGTTGAACCTGGAAGAAAAAAAAGAAAATAGTGGTTTAAATCAGGGAAAATATAATAATATTAACACATCCATATAAACATGCTTTTAATAAGCTGCTAATTTAAATATGTTTAAATAACTTCTATATCTTTATTTCAGTAAAATAATTGTTACAGCAAAAAACATTTACTACTAATCAGAAATAGCATCATGTTACATTATACAACTGGTAAAATTCTCTTTAATATCCTTTTTACAAACCATACCAACCTATCAGGAAAAAAACCAAAGAATGTTGAGTTAAACCCTCTATACAAATGTAATTCTTATGCCTCATAAAAGAGCAATCATTTTTCCGGAAGCCCTGATTTGGAAAGGCTGACAGGGTTTTAGTAAGTGTGTTCCTATTCATTTTGGGCCTACACTAGGGAAAATTTCTTCTAATGGATGTTTCTACTTACTGAATCACTGCTTAACGTGATTTTATCCATAAAATATATGTATTTGATGCAGGATAGTTGAGTAATAGCTTGGGCAAGTTTCTTTAAGCTTTCTCAACTTGGTTTCTTAACTGCAAAGGGAGTTATCAGGGTTGTATGGAAGATTAAATAACATATTGCACATTAAGCCCTTAGCTCAGTAGCTGATATCTAGTGAACCTAATAGATGATGCCTGTTATGGTAGAAACAGCGATTATACAGGACATTTCACATTGATGTGACATAAATTTCTCTTTCATTAGTGTCTTGTTAAAAGGCTTCTGGCTGAATTTGCCCACTAACAAATTTTCTTGGCTGGGCATGGTGGCTCAGGCCTGTAATCCTAGCACTGTGGGAGGCTGAGTGGGAGGATGGCTTGAGGTCAGGAGTTCAAGACCAGAGCAAGAGAGAGACCGGTCTCTACTAAAAATAGAAAAAATCAGCCAGGCGTGGTAGCATGCGCCTCTAGTCCCCGCTACTCAGGAGGCTGATGCAGGAGGATCTCTTGAGCCCAAGAGTTTGAGGTTGCAGTAAGCTATGATGACGCCATTGTACTCTAGCCGGGGTGACAGAGTGAGACACTGTCTGAAAAAGAAAAACCAAATTTTCTTTAACTTTTTGTTGTTGTGAATGCATTCTGAATTTTTTTATAGTATTGACATGCAAACTAGTTTTCTTTCTTTCTTTCTTTTTGTTTTTGGCATGAAACGAAGTTTATTGAGGAAGGGCAAGATAGATTTAAAGAGCAAGAGCAAGATACATTTGCCACTGTAGTAACAGGAGGCCTAGTTTTATTTCTTGATATTATTTTCTTGCTGACTGTTTCAAATGTATTAATATAAGTGGTGTGGTTTTTTTTTTTCACTGATAGATTTATAAGGGAAATTATACTTTGTGCTTTATATCTATCTTCATTTATTCCTTTGTTCCCTTTCATCTATCTAGATAAAATGCAGTTAACCATGCCTGCGAAGGTACGTACAAAGTCTCATCTGACTAGCTCCATCATGTGTCTAGAATGAGTTTTACAGTTTTTAACAGTTGCTTCCACTTCATTTCTACCATGACCTTGCATAAGAATAAATATTTGATACTATATTACTGAGTCCTCTGAAAAATAAATGAAAATCAGGAAAACATTCATTTTACAAGGTGAGGATTTTTGAAAATGTTATCTGGCCAAAAATCTAGGGTAACCATGTATTTATCATTCAAACTAGGCCTTTTTGAAAATCAAAGAGGGGTATAATTAATAAGCTCAATGGGATAAACGCATAAACCAGGACTCTCCCGGGTATACCAGGACGTAAGGACATAAGGTCACCTTAGTCAAAACGGGACAATGTACCTCCCTAAGGTGGGGACTGAGTGGGGAGGGCTGGAAGGCATTCTTCATGAAATTATAGGCTGTATCACATGATCACACATTACATTCTATAATGAAAATGTGAATTAGTGGGTTCTGTTTTGAGAATCCAAGCTGAGCCTCTGCCCTTAAAGCATCAGGCTCAATTCTTACCTTCATGCCTCAAGAAAAACACAACGGGGACAAAGACCCAGGGAGGCATAACCAATACGATCAAGAACATTTCGGCCATAATGGCATCTTTGAAAATTTGATAAAAGCTCTTAACTCTCACTGAAGAAAAGGGCACATGCAAACAGCCACCACACTTGGCATGCAAATCAGGGGCCACGGTCCATCTGATCTCACCTAGGGGCCCAGGTCTGAGTCCCTGACCTAGAACACAAGGGATGATGGGTAAAGGGAAAAAGGAATCCACATTTGTTGACCATGTTTACACATATTTCATTTTATACTCACCTCAATCTGTTTTATAGATAAGGGAACTGAAGCACAGGGAAATTATGATCTCACAGCTAGTTAAGTGGAAAAGGCAGACTTCAAATTCAGGTTTATGTACCACTAGGTCTCATGATCTAAGCACTGCTTAGACATAAAAATTTAAGTATATATTATGTATTTCTGGAAAAATTATATTATAAAGTCATGAAAAATGAACACAAGCATACATGTTCATCCATGTCCCACCTACTAGAGTTGGAACTACCTCTTGAAATCAGAAAGAGATTATTAGGGCAAATAAAAGTAAACATTTTTTAAAATGATTTTTTAAAAAATTTAAAATGATGATACAACGGTCAAATAGTCTCAAGGTCGTTATTGAAAAATCGAAGACTGATAGATTATCAATGGATTATTAAGAGATTTTCAGTGTTTCATTGCATTCCTGGGTTAAACTTGGGAAAACAACTATGTCTTTGACTGTATATCTTGAAGCCATATCAATCTGACTACTAATCAGGGTGGGCCATGGATGAGCTGGTGGCTTAGGTGTCATTTCCAACTTAAGTGTTCTTGTGTTGCTAATAAACCCAAATTTCCCTTTTGGCAACCTCTGTTCATTAGTCCTAAAATAACTAATAGTATTTTGAAGCTGATATGCTCCTATCAGATATGGAGTCAAACTTACCTGAGAATTCAATGTGTCACATCTGTATGTACCCAGGCAATGCCTAGTACAGATGCCATACTGTTTACTTTCCAGTTCAGACTACAAACTGCTGCCCGATGAATTTCCTAACCTGAATTATAGGTCCGAATATGGCAGTTCCTCACACAAAACTACTGTCACTTCTCATCATGTTTCTTTCCTGTAAGTATTTATTGTTTTTAAACTTATCATCTGTATCTTCCCTTGTAAAATTGTAAGCCCAGCAAGGGTAAGGACCAGTTGCATCTCAACTGTCAAGCCATATCTACCTTATGATAGGCATTCAGTTATACTGTTGTCCAACTATATGAATTATTATTACAAGAATCTGGACAATGTGATTTTCTTCCATTTCTTAAAATGTGATATAATTCACACACTATAACAGTCACCCTTTTAAAATATACAATCCAGTGGTTTTTGGTATATTCACAAAGTTGTACAATCATCACCACTATCTAAATTTCAGAAAATTTCCATTACAGCAATAAGAAAACGAATACCTATTAGCAATTACTTCCATCCACCCGTCCTCCCAAACCCCTGGCAAACCACTAATCTATAGACTTTCTGTCTCTATAGATTTCTCTATTTTCAATTTTTATATAAACAGAATGATATAACATGCGGTCGTTTCAGCCTGGCCTGTTGAACTTCCCATACTGTCAAGTTCCATCCATGTTGCAGCATGTATTGGTACCGAACTCCTTTTCATGGCTGAATGGTATTCCATTGAATGGACATACCACATTTCCCTACTTCCCTTTTTGAACAAGACGAGTTTTAACACCTGTCCCAACTCTGTGATCCTATATTCAAGTGAAGAGCTACAACCAAATTTCACGAAGTAAATCATAGTATCATCATGTTTCATAGCTTTTCTATGCCTGGAAGTTTTCAAATTTTATCTTCTACAGATCTCAGATGGGGCAGCCCCTCAAAATAAGATCAGACTCCCCGCTTTTATTTCAGTATTCTGCTTTTCCTTCACCCCGATCTTCCGCCCAGTGCGCACCTCATTTACCAAAACTCCATGCTCTGGAATAATGCATTTTCACAGTTCTGACTGTACTCCTGATTGTTTTCAACAGGTACGCATTGACGGGGGAGGGGGAGGTTGGGTGGTGTTTTTCCAGCTCTCTCTCCCCTTCCCTCTGCTCACTTGCACGTGCAACTTTCCTGCCATCACAACCTCCAAAAAAGAAAAGAAAACGAATCCAGAAGCCTGCCTTTGTTTTCCAAGGAAATTCAGGTAAAAGGAGGGGTGAGGGAAATGATATTTTTGACTTTCCTCACAATCCAGACGTAGGAATGAAAAAGGATTTCCTTTGGGCTGCTGCCACGACTCTGATCTTTTATGCTGATAAAATATTTCCTTCTTCCAAAAAAAAAAAAAAAAAAGTTCTGGGAAAATCATGCCACTTCTGCTTGGGGGCTAAATCGACTCTAACTTTGTGTTAAAAAAAAAAAAAAAAAAAAGTGAAAGGTTTGCTTCTGTTTCACGGAGGGCTGTCTTCCTAACAGTTCGGGTCCTGCCACCAGGCGCGGGCTGGGTCCGTAGCGATCGGCGGAGGCTGGCGGGCAGCAGGACTACAGGATCCAGAGGTCTCTGGAAACGCCAGCAGCTCCAAGCTTGTTGGCTACTACGGTTTCCCTGAGGAGTGACGCTGCGAAAACAAACCCTGATTGGTCAGGCCTGAGCTGAATTCTCCATTTATGGACAGATTGCCCGGTCCGAGCCGAGGCTCAGCCAGAGGAGCACGGATTAAGTGGCCGAAGAAAGAGGAGCGAGGCAGGGGAGCTGGGCAGCAGCGCCGCGCGCGTCGGACGCAGCCAGGCAGCGACGAGCGCGGGGTCCGAGTGGACCCCTGCCCTCCGCGGCATGCGCCCTGCCTGCTGAGTGGCCCCCGTGTCGCCCTCACCTAGCGCCGCCGATCCCGCCTGGATGGAGTCCCCCCTGGGCTCCCATTGGCTCCTGTGAGTGCCTGGGTGTCGGGAGCCTGCTTTTGGCGAGAGGAACCAACTTTTGAAGTTCGCCCAGGAGACTGCGTTCCTGCCCCAGCTCCCCGGCAGCCGGGCCGGGCGGAGGCGCGACCGCGGCGCGAGTCACCATGGTGAGTTGGCCGCGCGCGGCGTCCCGGGACGCCCGACCCAGGGATGGGGCAGGAAGCCCCGGCGCGGGGCGCCCACCTTGGGCGCGCTGCCCAGGCCAGGGCTGGAGAAGGTGGGCGCGGGGGTAGGCACGTCGCGAGCCCCGGTTTCCTCCTGCCTCCCGTGGACCGGGCCGGGGGAGAGGGACGAGGGGCCAAGGAAAACTTTCTTTAAAGTCGCTTTCTGCGTCGCGAAACTTTTTGTGGCCGGGTTGCTATGGCTGCCAGCTGTCGGAAGCCAGGGTGTGGGCACATCTGTTTTCGGGGGCGCGGCGTCGGAGGGGCTCCCTTTCTTCCAGCTGGGGCGGCGGGGGCAGCCGCCCGTGCCCCCTCGGGTCCTGGCTGGCCGGGACGTTCGCGCCCCTCCCCGCCCGCGGGCACCCTGGCGGGCTGATCCCGCCCCAGCGCCCGCAGCTGTCCCGCCTGGCACCGGCGCGCTGGCGGGGGCGGCCCCGGCCTGGCCTGGCGCGGGGCGGCGCGGGCCGCACAAAGGCAGGCGGGGGCGCCAGGTAGCGCGAGCACCTGGCGGTGGCCCGGCTGCTGAGAGCGAAAGTGAGCCGGGCGCAGCAGGGAGCCCCGCTGGCCTGGACGCGCCTGGGGCGCCGGCCCGCGGGGTCCCCGCGCCGGGGAGGCCGCGTAAACACCTCCGGGGAGGGCCCGCCGCTTCCCGGGCGCGAGGTGACAGGGACCCCTCGCGTGTGCAGTGGACAGTTCGCACGGCAAGACGTCCTCACGGGTTTCACGTTTTTTGCTCTTTTTCCATTTGGCACTTTGGAGAGATATGGAAGTGGCTGCCTCTCTCTCTTGACTTTTTTGTGACTTTTCCGCAGCCCCAACTCCGCAGCCCAGCTCCACTCCTCCCCCCTGCCTATAACCTTAGCCACTTCCCCTGGGCTTTGGTGGGGTGTACTTTTCTTTCCGAGGCACCAAAGCAAGGATTCTATTTTTGAAAAGGTTGGCAGTCCATCAGAAAAAATAAAAAAAGAAGTTCTACTGCAAGTCTTCATAGTTTCCGCACTTGCTTCTTTTCAAATAATCCTGCTTAGGTGGATGAAGTAGTTCTCTTCTGGTTTGTTGTTGTTGTTGTTGTTGTTTTGAGACAGAGTCTCACTTTGTTGCCCAGGCTAGAGTGAGTGGCGTGGCGTCAGCCTAGCTCACAGCAACCTCAAACTCTCGGGCTCAAGAGATCCTACTGCCTCAGCCTCCTGAGTAGCTGGGACTACAGGCATGTGCCACCATGCCCGGCTAATTTTTTCTATATATATTAGTTGGCCAATTAATTTCTTTCTATTTATAGTAGAGATGGGATCTCGCTCTTGCTCAGGCTGGTCTCGAACTCCTGAGCTCAAAGGATCCGCCCACCTCGGCCTCCCAGAGAGCTAGGATTACAGGCTTGAGCCACCGCGCCCGGCCTGTTGTTGTTGTTTTTTTTAATGAATGTGAAAGTGAAGCTATGTCAAAATGATAACCCTCACAGCGCTAATCTACAAATCTATATATCCCGCATGGCCGGCGGAAGAACTATAGCTAAAGTTCAGAAGCAGCCTTTGACCGGGTGCTGTTTATTCAAAAGAATGATTAAAAACGAACAACAAAAAACCTTTGAAGGCATCCTCGGCCAAAGCTCTTTCTTTTCACATAGTCCAAAATTAAGTCGCCTTTGTCCTTAAGAGAATACTTTATCTGTAAAAAAAATTTCCTTTTCCAGTTTTGAGGTTTAAGAAGTCCACCCCACATTATTTTTGGAACCCCTACGGAGAACCATTCACCTTGGGCATGGGTTTGGGTGAAGGTATTTCACCGGGCTTCTGGCCACCTGAATTTTAGCAGTGAGATAGTCCTAGTGCTTTAGAACTGCTGTAATTATTTTCCATGGTTCAATATTTCTAAAAAAAAAAAAGAAAGAAAGAAAAAAAATCAATGTGTTTATGTCAAGAGCTTAAAGAAGCTTATAGGATTTAGATACTTGAGTGGTGTCTTGAGAAAATTAACTTCCTCTCAGTTAAATTCATCTTTCATGCTGAACAGGACGAAAAACAGTCTAGGATGCCTTTTTTGGAGACCTGGGAAACTCCACGATCAGTTTGGCCCCATTGCAGATGAGATGGTTGGTCAGGTGGACGCACAGGAGGCGTGTTCTAAGGAAGCGTCACTTCCAGAGCTGGTCTATCCCAAGACAGGGTTGACTTACCTGTTGATGGGCTCCCTGCCATCAGAACAGATGGGCAGGTTGTGTGCCGCCAGGCGACTATCTGTGCATCAGATATGGTTGCTAAGGCCACAGTTTGGGGACAGAAAAGTTGAAACAGCTGGCTGTCCTGAAATAGAAGGTGTGCCATTCAGAGATCTACGGGATCCAGAGTAATTTGGCCAAAATTAAATGAATCATTTCTTTCCTGACTTGGAAAGTTATCTGTTCATTAGATGTTGCCTTAGAACAGACTATCAGCATCTTAAATAATCAGAAACCCACATTATAGTATTTAATGTTTATATAAGACTCTGTCAAACCCAATGAGGCTTCATGTTGTGTTCCACATCTGTCTAGGCCTGCCCTTAGCTGTCTAGAACAGGAAGGGAAGGGACATTACCTTCAGTGGGTGTGGCTGCAAATTAGCACGGAGAACATAATTCATCAGTGGGCCCTTGGCCAGGGTATGGGGAGAGCACCTGTGCTATGGACTTCTGTGCATGTGTGAAGTCTTGTCGCACATTAGGAAGGTTTTCCATCTTTATCCAAGGTACAGCCAAGACTCATTCAGTAGTGACTCATAAAGGTAGGTTGCTATTTTCTGACTCATGGACACAATGTAGAGTTTGTAGTTCAACTCATATCTTCCTCCTGAAAACTCACTTTGGAACACTTCTCCATCTTGGGAAAACTGAGATCACTACCAGGCAATAGTTATTTGCATCTTTTTCCTTGGGAGACTCAAAGAAGTGAAAAAAATAATTTAGGGTATGTTGTTTGGGGAGTACAAAAATCTCCGTTGACATGTAAAGTTTCCTTTGTAGAATCTGGCCTTATCATCTGAAAGGGAAGTTCTGCTTTGGAGGCCATGAGCACTTTGGACTGTCTGATGGACTGAAACCCATGCCTATAGATCTGCTATATACTTTGGACCCAGAAATTGGGATTCATGGGGCTTCTGTGAATTAAATATGCAGAAATATTAATATTTGGGCAAATCCAAATTGGCCATCACCTCAGAAAATGTTCAAGATATGTTTCCTTTTCTTTGCTTGCTTTTTACTTGTGAACAAATTGTAGATATGACATATAAAAATATACAGGAATAGACTAATGAACCTAGAAACCTGATGGATAGCTCACTATAAGGTAGATTAAGTTCCTTTGGGTGGAGGCATGGCTTATATTTAGAAAGACTGGAATCCATTTCGAATGTGTTTTCTGGGAAGGTAACCTTGTTCATCTCCACTGATTAGTTTATCAGATTGCTAGTAATCTGGCCCAAACAACACAATACAGCAAAAACAAAACTGGAAAGGAATGGGATAAAGCACAAAAGGGTTTTGATGCAGGCAAAGGTTTAGGGAAAGATCTAGTGTCCAGGACATTATGTAGGGGCAAGTGTGGGTGGGCCATCCTAGTAGGGAATATTAATATTTGGCCAGTCCAGGCCTTGTCTTCGGAGAGGAACCCAGTGGGTCAGTGGATGCAGAAGCAGAGAGATGGAGAAGGGCAGAAAGCAGACAGCTGCAGGAACTGAAAGTTGCCTTCTCCACAGTCTTGCCAGGGGCTATGGCTTTATCAGTGGTTGCAAACTGGAAGGATAGGATTTTGTGGGGGGAGGCCCTCCTCTCTCGCGAGTGCATGTGGAATGCATGCCTCCTCTAAAGAGGCACCACTACTTGACCCTAGGCCATGTTTATGTCACCATATTACCAAATTGTCTCGTTTTTCAGGAGAAGCTAGAAATCCAGATTTTTGTGCCGTATCTGCCAATTTTTATAAGTGTTCCTGATCGTCGGTGAGAGGCCAAACACACACACCTGCAGGTCAGCTGTTCGCAGCCGCTGGGTAAATTTTAACGTGGTGTCCTTCTGGGAACCACAGTGCTTCCTCCCATTCACTCAGCAGCAGGCCCGTCTACACCTCAGCCACATACCCAGCCACGGCATTAGATTTTTAGTGACACACCCACACCTTCCCACTGGGTCCCCCTAAAGAGAAAGAGAGTTGCGTGGTAGTATTTTTAGCCCACGGAATGTCTAAGCTACTAAAACAGGGAAAATCTACATCCAGCTGCTGCTATTTGGAGCTGGAAACACCAGTGTAGGATGGTTCCATGAGTGGAGAGGATGCAAATTGAACTTCTCTTTCTTACTCTTCAAGTCCCTCCCGATGGACTCCTTTTATTACTCCTTTATCAGTTGAATTTCATGAATATGAGGTCTGTTTCAGGAGATCTTCTTAGGTCTAGATGACGAGCAGCAGTGAGAATTTTGATGACTTGTAATATTAATACAACACTTTGCTCCCGTACCTGTTACTGGCATGTCACCAGCTCCTGTGAGACTGAATGAAAGACAGAACATGCAGTGCTTTGCATTTCCTGATGAGATGGGGACAAGGCCTCATTCCTTGGTAGGAACTTGTGAAAGCTGTTTTCATCAGCTTCAAAAAGCAGAAATATTTTAAAACCTCTATGCAGGTGCAGGATATTGTAAGCTTTGTGGTGGGATATATAGGAATTAGGAACAGTGATGTTTTTACAAGTTTGAGTCATCTACTTTGGTTTTTTTTTGCAAAGAGGCAGCAACTTGTGTTTTTACCAATCTGTGATTAAAATAAGTTTCTCAATGTTGATATATATATATATATTTCTTTTTTTTTTACCTTGCTGACTTGCTATTTACAGAGCAAATAAGGGGTTAAAGGTTAAATGCCAAAGGTATTAAAAATAAACATCTCAGCCTTATGAGCACATTCTGTAATAATGGTAAACAAATTATGTTTTGAATTTCAACTTCAGAATTTATTTTGGCAGAGACGAAAGGTTTTTGGATATCTTAGCAAAGTATTTTTTTGTGTGTATCTTTATGACAGTCACACTTGAGAGAATAGAACTATAAGAGCCATCCCTAAAATAGTGACATTGGCTTTGACAAGCCATAGAACTTTTTTTTTTTGAGACAGGGTTGTTGCCTGGGCTAGAGTGCAGTGGTGTCTTCATAGATCACTGTAACCTCAAACTCCTGGGCTCAAGCAATCCTCCTACCTCAGGCTCCTGAGTAGCTGGGACTACAGGTGTGCACAAGCACACATGGCTAATTTTAAATTTTTTTGTAAGGAGAGGGTTTCTGTTTGTTGCCCAGGCTGGTCTCAAACTCCTGGCTTCAAGTGATTCTCCTGCTTCGGCCTCCCAAAATGCTAGGCATACAGGCGTGAGCCACCATGCCTGGCTTCATAGAACTTAAACTGTACCTGTGAGTACAGTTGGCCCCCTTTTGAGTTGCCACCATGAGAAGGTCATTGCCATTGTTGAAAGCACTTTTGAATGATCATTTGTGAGCTACTTAAGAAAATCTATTTTTTCACTTCCTTTATGACCTAAAATGTTACCACCCAGCCCGATCACCCATCTTACTCACCAGACTTTGCACCAGGTCCTTCTCAGCTGCTTCTAGAACTCACATTCTGCCTCAAAGGAGGAAAAATTAGTCCTGCTGTAGATATGTAATATCATATAGAGCAAGCTGTCGTGGCCAAAGAATAGGTCCCTCTTTCCAGGAATAAGTATAAGAACTGCACTGAGGGGGCTTTTGAATTCTGATATGCTTGTTAAAAATTTTTTCATGGCACTTTATAATCATTTGCTACATTGTAGAAAGTAAAACATATGCTACATTGTAGAAAGGCCAGAAGAGAGCTTACGAATTCCATCCTAAGTCTTTTTGCTTGACTTCACAGGGAGGTCTAGAGAGGTTGAACACCTTCTGAAGTCTCATAACTAGTTTTTGGCCGAGCTGGCGCCAGAATCCAAGTGTTCTGATCCTAGTCCAATAAGGTTCTTCCCACTAAATGGTGGTGGATTAGAGTCTATTTCCTTGAGAGTCTAGACATGACCAGGTAGTTTTCTTTCTGGAACCCTTCAAGAAAGCCTGCTTAGAGATGGAAGGTCATTTATTTTTGCTTTATTACTATGTCAACTTTAAGAGATTATAAGAAATAAATTTAGAAGAATTCATCCATAGTACTACTATACCCGAACACAGTAATTATTTTTATGTCTTTGGGTTTCCTTCCAATCTACTCAAACACACATTGTTTTTATGTAGTTGTAATTATTTTTCCACTTGTTTTTATAAATCCTTTTCTTTGGTAAGCATATTTATTATATTTTGGTGGCAGTATAATATATATATAATATATATATATAATTTTTTTTTTAAGACAGAGTCTCACTCTGTTGCCTGGGCTAAAGTGCAATGGCGTCATCATAGCTCACTGCAACCTCAAACTCCTGGGCTCCAGCAATCCTCCTGCCTCAGCCTCCTGAGTAGCTGAGACTACAGGCTCACACCATGACACCTGGCTGATTTTTCTATTTTTAGTAGAAATAGGCTCTCACTCTTGCTCAGGCTAGTCTCAAATTCCTGAGCTCAAGCTATCCTCCCGCCTTGACCTCCCAAAGTGCTAGGATTACAGGCATGAGCCACCACACCTGGCCAAGTATAATGTTAATAATTCCATGTAGCGTGATTACCCAGACTGAGTCATAACTGTATGGAAACCTCCTCCAGAAGTGTGTACAGGGAAGAGTTCCTCCTTGTAACCACTAGAACTGCTGTCATTACCAGTAATGGGCAGCTTAGACTTATGTGGCTCCTGAGATGAGGAGTCCCTCTTTGGTGTAGAGCTGGAGCAGGACACACTTAGGGTACACACTCCACACTCCCAGGTTCTAGCCCACAGTTGCCTGCTGTTGGTGTTCTCCCAGGAATCTGGTATTGGCACTCAAATGTGTGATGTTAGTGAGTGAGTGCTCAGGGCTCTAAGTCCAACTTGGCAAGTATGAGTGGTCCTACCAAAGAAGAGGAGTAGTTGGAGATGGAGAACTTTGAACTCCAAAGGGGAGGAGACACAGCCGTTGCAAAGGAGGTTAGCATACATGCTTGGTACATTGGAATCCTTACCAAATACATTGCCAATTGCTGGGAAATCAAAGATGAATTAAGCACTGCCTCTGCTTATGAGAAGCTCACTGTCTAATGGAGAAATAACAAAGGGCTTCTATATGCACGATTTCATTATTTCATTCTAGCACCAATGATGATTTTTGTTGTTATTTCACAGGTAAGAAAATCAAAGTGTAGCGAGGGGAAGGGAAGTATTCAGAGCCACACAATTCGTGTGTAACTAACCAGATCTGCTAAATCCATGCTCTTTGAAAAGCAATTGAATAAATTATTTCTAAATTTGACAATTCTGAGTTCAAGTATCTGTATAACATTTCACCATTGCAGATACTCCTGAGGGAAGGCAAGATGGATAAAAAACATCACCTATTTTGGTTGATTTTACTCAATAATACTAGGGTGGGATAATTTAGACTTAAGAACGTGGTCTATTATGAGTAGTAAGGGTCCGGGTTTTAATTTCCTTATTTTGGGACTTTGCCATAGAGACTAGATTATCACCCTGGGAGCAAGCATAAAAGTAAAAGAAAATCATATTAGAAAGCTCTCTAATCCAAATTAGGTTTAAAAAAAAGATAGAAAATAAGGGAAATGAGATAACCACCAAAGATCTAGCTGTTTAATTCTCATAAACATTACAGAAAATAACAACAAAAAAATTAGGATATCATATTGTCAGTCTCTTAGTAATTTCTTTGGTGTGAGCAGCATTTGATATTGACAGCAATTTAGGATAACATTGCTTAGTAATAGAATGTTTTGGACAGCAACATTATCTGATTTTAAGGAATTTTCTTTTTTCTTTTTTTTTTTTTTTTGAGACAGAGTCTCACTTTATTGCCCAGGCTAGAGTGAGTGCCATGGTGTCAGCCTAGCTCACAGCAACCTCAAACTCCTGGGCTCAAGCAATCCTGCTGCCTCAGCCTCCCAAGTAGCTGGGACTACAGGCATGCGCCACCATGCCCGGCTAATTTTTTTTTCTATATATATTAGTTGGCCAATTAATTTCTTTCTATTTATAGTAGAGATGGGGTCTCGCTCTTGCTCAGGCTGGTCTCGAACTCCTGAGCTCAAATGATCCGCCCACCTCGGCCTCCCAGAGAGCTAGGATTACAGGCTTGAGCCACCGCGCCCGGCCAGGAATTTTCAATGAAAAAAAATAAGGCTGTTTTTAGTGTCCTAGGTAGATGCAGACCTTTGTTACAGGAAATTTTGGATTTGAATACAGTAAATGATTTTAAGAGTGTAAGGACAGCTTCCTTGAAGGCTTGGGAATGCTCTAATGCAGAAATGTATCTGCCAAATTATGGCAATTCCCCATCAGATTATAAAACAAAGATCCCTAATATTTGGATGGGGGGTGGTGTTCTGAGGTCATCTGTCGTGTGTTAGAAGCAACTGATCTGTTCCCCAACAGTAATTTTATTTATTTATTTATTTTGAGACACAGTCTCAACTCTGTTGCCTGGGGCTAGAGTGCTGTGTCATCAGCCTAGCTCACAGCAACCTCAAACTCCTGGGCTCAAGGGATCCTCCTGTCTCAGCCTTCCTAGTAGCAGGGACTACAAGCATGTGCCACCATGCCCGGCTAATTTTTTCTATATTTTTAGTTGGCCAATTTCTTTCTATTTTTAGTAGAGACGGGGTCTCGCTCTTGCTCAGGCTGGTTTCGAACTCCTGGTTTGAAGCAATCTGCTCCCCTTGGCCTCCCAGAGTGCTAGGATTATATGCGTGAGCCACTGCATCTGGTTCCCCCAACAGTGTTTGTAATAGCACTAAAAACAAACAAACAAACAAAACCCCAAAAAACAAAACAGAAACAATTTAAGTGTCCATTAGTAAAGAAATACATGTGGGCCGGGCGCGGTGGCTCACGCCTGTAATCCTAGCTCTCTGGGAGGCCGAGGCGGGCGGATCGTTTGAGCTCAGGAGTTTGAGACCAGCCTGAGCAAGAGCGAGACCCCATCTCTACTATAAATAGAAAGAAATTAATTGGCTAACTACTATATATAGAAAAAATTAGCCGGGCATGGTGGCACATGCCTGTAGTCCCAGCTACTTGGGAGGCTGAGGCAGCAGGATTGCTTGAGCCCAGGAGTTTGAGGTTGCTGTGAGCTAGGCTGATGCCACGGCACTCACTCTAGCCTGGTCAATAAAGTGAGACTCTGTCTCAAAAAAAAAAAAAGAAATACATGTGGCTTACGTGTTATATGAGAATATGTTATCAATATGGTTGGGTCTCACAAAGGTAGTGTTTGGTGAAGAAGCAAATTGTAGAAAGATGCATATATGAAACCATTTTGGAAAAACTTCAGGCTGGGCACAGTGGCTCATGCCTGTAATCCCAGCGCTTTGGGAAGCAGAGGCAGGAGGATCACTTGAGGCAAGGAGTTTGACACCAGCCTGGGCAATATAGCAAGGACCCTGTCTCTATACAAAAACTAAGAAAAATTAGCCAGGCAAGGTGTTGTACACCTATAGTCCCAGCTACTTGGGAGGCTGAGGCAGGATTGCTTGAGACCAGGAGTTTGAGACCAGCCTGAGCAAGAGTGAGACCCTGTCTCTACAAAAAATAAAAAAGTTAGCTGGGCATAGTGGTCCACACCTGTAGTCCCAGCTACTTGAGGTGCTGAGGCAGAAGGATCGCTTGAGCCCAGGAGTTTGAGGCTGCTGTGAGCTACGATGACACCCCTGCACTCCACCCTGGGTGACAGGGTGAGACCCTGTCTTCTAAAAAAATAATCTCAAAAACACAAGACTATATGTTAACATATTATTTTGCAATCTATATATTTATATATGTGTACATATATTTATGTATATATTATTTTAAAATATAAATTCACTGACTAGAAAGATATATACCAAATTCAAACTACTGAATGGGGGAGGAGGAAAGGGAGATGACTGAGTCAACCCTATCAGTAATGTCATATTTGTTTTATGTATAAAAAAGACATCCAAAACAAATATGATAAAATAGTATCATTAATTCTAGGCAGTGTATATATAGATATTTCTTTGTTATTCTGTTTTTTTAAGCATCTTTTTTCAGTTAAAAAGAAAAAATGCATATAAACACACACAATTCTTCATGTAATTTTAGGAGGTTCATAAACCCCTGAAGCCCATACACTAGGATTCCAAGAATTGTAGCAAACACTGTCTTGAAATGACTATTAGGGAGTGTGGTCAATTCTGAATCTACGTCAGGATATTTTAATGACTGTTGACATAAACTCCAATCAGTAGTAAACCTCACTGACTGTCATGTAAAGAGCCTTTAGGAAATATGTCCTCCGAAGTTCAACATATCTTAGCCTCTGTTAGTCACCTTTTCTTGCTCTATTGTGTTTATTGGCTTTTGGTGCAACAAATCACCCCAAACTTGGTGCTTAAATAATAAACATTTATTATTTCTCAAGATTTTGTGCATTGGCTGGGCAGTCTTGGTGGGTTCATCCCATCCCTGCGGTCAGCTAGTGTGGCTTGGCTGGGAATGGATGATCTAGGATGGCCTCACTCGCACGTCTGGTAGTTGGCCCAGTTTCAGCTGGGGCAATGGAGATGACTTGGCCACGTATCTCTTGTCATACCAGGCTAGCACTGGCTTGTTTATATAGTGGTGGTCACACCACATTGTTCCCAAGAACAGCGAGCTTGTGCAAGCTCTGATGCACAGGCATTTGCTAAGCCTCTGCTCGTGTCATGCTTGCTCTTGTCCCCACTGGCCAAAGCAAGTCATATGGCCAAGTCTAGAGTCAGTGTAGAAAATGACTACCCAAGGGCTTAGATACAGTTCCCCAAACTCAACCTGTTCTCTGTCAGTGTTCCTTCTTTGGGTGAATACATTGAGGCAGGAATACATTCAGTGGCAGCCTTGGTTTTCTCTGGCTGATCCTTCGAACCCCCGTGGGTGACAGAGAAGCCAGTGTTGCTCCTGATGTATCCACTGCTGCATTCCCAAGACATGAGGAATTAGAGCTGCAGTTCTTTTGTATTGATGGAAACTCAGTCTGATTCTAAAATTGCTATATTCTGTTGGGAAAAAAAAGGCAAAAGCAGAAACTAAAAACAAGAAAAATCATTTTCTATCTGTTAAAGGGAGCTCTGTAAAAATAGCAAACATTTTACATTAAGTCCAAAGAGCAAGAGCAATGAATCATGCCAAACCAGACTGGGCTAGGTGGCCTGTTGGACAGAAAGATGAAACTCCTCCCTTCCAAGGTGGGGACGATACTTCGGGCTGCCTAATTTTGCCTCTTCAGCCAGCTCTGAGCTCTCCATGTGGAGAAAGACATTTCCTCGCACAGACAAAAATACTTTCTTTCCTTGGTTGAAAGTCATGTCTTTTGGACTGGAGGATGGTTCTCAAAATAACCCTGTGTCAATTCCATATTCTGTGAGCCACAGATTTTGCTATCTGGGAGCTCCTCAACAAGATGTGGATTGAGTAGGGTTCATTTAGCTTTGTGCACAAAAAATCTGCTAACCTAGAGATCTTTCACTTTGACTCTCTGTCTCTCTGTGGAAAATTTAAAACTATACAAGTGAGAGAAAAATAATCCCCCAAGTTCAACAATTGACAACCCATGGCCAATCTTTTTTCTATTCTCATCTTCCTCTGGTTTATTTTGAAGCAAATCCTAGACATAGCATTTCACCCATAAATATTGCCATATTATATTGGCAAAATATAACTTGACACTAACTATTCTTTGGACTGGAAGAAGAGGTATGTCTTAGAGAACCCAAAGCAAGTAGTGTTCCTTTGGTTTTATTATTATTATTATTAGAGTCTTGCTCTGTCACCCCAGCTAGAGTGCAGTGATGTGATCATAGCTCACAGCACCCTCAAACTCCTGGGCTCAAACCATCCTCTGGCCTCAGCCTCCTGAGTAGCTGGGACTACAGGTGCGCACCACCACACCTGGCTAATTTTTTTCTATTTTTATTAGAGAGGTGTCTTACTCTTGCTCAGACTGGTCTTGACCTCCTGAGTTCAAGTGATCCTCCCACCTTGGCCTCCCAGCCTGTTAGAATTACAGGCTTGAGCCACTGCACCAAGCTTTTAATGAGAGAGGCTTTGTAGCCAGCCACTGAGGGGACTTCTTCAAGCTTGGCCCCGTGTGGTCCACAGGAGGATCCGACAATGAGATCTTGGCGTTCACAGTTTTACTGTGCAGGACAGCGGGACTCCCTCACCCTATAGCCCTAGCTCTACTCAGGCACTGCCTTTAGCTATAATTGCTGGAGTGAGTTCATCAGTGTTAGTATCTTTACTCCCCCTCCTATGTACCTGTATCATGGTAATGGCTGTAAAAATAATACTTGTTTCTTTCAATGATCAGGCACCTTTAAATATAGAATATCAAAATGAGAACTACCCTAGAGACCACTTGGGGGGAGGGTCTAGGAAATTGTTTTGTGTCCATGTCCATTCATGTATATTTTTTTTCCCCTGGGAAGAAGATTTATAAATCCCAAAGTGTCGCCTCCTAGGGCCTCCCCAAATGACCTCCAAGGTCCCGAGAATTTAAGCGTCCTGACCTAGATCCTTAGGTTACCTGGCAAGTTAATAGCAGAATTGTCCCCAGAATACAAGTCTCTTGACCTACAGTCTGGGAATCCTGGTCCCAAACCTGCTTTACTGGAAATGTTTGAAAATCAAACATGATCAAGCATTAGAGAGAAGGGATGTTGAAAGTGGTGAGTTAAAATAATTTTTTGTGTGATTGTCAGATGCTAAGCTAATAAGACAGACACATCAGTGGGGGGGCAATGGTAGGTATCATTTGCTGACGACTGACTTGATTTTTCAGAATAATAATAAAGCATACAAATAGAGTCACAGCATTGGTCCTGGATTTAGGTTTTTATATTCTCCTGTGGTCACAGAGAGAAATGTGTCCGACGCAGACTTCAAATATAAATCTGGGGCACAAAGTTTTGGCTTTATGTAAGTAACTGAAAGCCCATTATTTACTGGTGAGGATCCATTGATGTTAATTAGAAAATTAATATTTATTAATTGAGGGCGCGCAGAGGGAAATGCTAGGCTTCAATTACTGGACTCTGGAGCAGATTTCTGTGCTTCGTTTCTATTACTCAGGACGAGGGCTTGGGGTGTAGAAAAACTGGGATGGCTTCTTGCTTCCAGCTCTTTCCGTCACCCACACCCCAACCGCTTCCTCCTGCTAATGTTTTTTCCTTTTTCCACAAGGCCTTTTGCCCATCCCCTCCTTGAAGTGGCCTTCTGGACTGGGGAGGGATGAGGAGGAGGGCTGGCGAAGTCAGGAAAAATAGTTTGCACCTGCTCAGCAGCAAGGAAACAAATGAAGGCCACCAAACAAAGGGCAGCTCCCTCCTCCCCCTCCCCTCAAGTTCACTTAATCCTCCTCCTCCTCCGGCCAGCCCTGCTTAGCACCTCTCCAAGCAAATGTGCAGGCTAATGTGTCAAGCTTTGTCTGCTCTCCAGAGACAACAAGGCATTGTCCTTTCTGTTTGGGGTTATGGATCAGTGTCTTCCGGTTTTTGCAGCCGTTGTGTTTAAGCGTCAGTTGGCAAAGGTATATCTTATATACTCCAATATAAGATGTAGTGAATGGCAACGTTCCACCACTTGCCACGTCGATGGGTTCCACCTCTGCAGTGTGGCTTCAACGTACCTTTTACTCTGTCTTTCACCTAGATCGTCTGATCAAATTCTTCAACCACTTGGTGTTCCCCTTATAGGCTTGGATGTTCTCCACCCTCCGCTCGTGTCTGGCTGGAATCAATTCCCTCCCCTTTCCCATCCCAGTGGTCTAATTCTTTTGGGCTGGCCCCAATGCCGCCTTCTTGAGTCTCATAGTTGAAAGTTATCCCTTATTTAAAATCTCATGACACTTTATCTGCAAAGATCTTGAGATGGTTTATGCACATTGTGTCTTCCCTTTCTCACCAGTTACTTTTCAGGTAGAGAGCCCTTTCGATCAGCTTTGCGTCCCAGCCTCCCTCCCCCCGCCAACCCCGCATTGTTTTGTGACTTGCTTTACTGGGTATGCTATGCTATTTTATTTGTTTTGTTTTGTTTTGTTTATTTTGAGACAGACTCTCGCTTTGTTGCCCAGGCTAGAGTGAGTGCCGTGGCGTCAGCCTAGCTCACAGCAACCTCAAACTCCTGGGCTCAAGCGATCCTTCTGCCTCAGCCTCCCAAGTAGCTGGGACTACAGGCATGCGCCATCATGCCCGGCTAATTTTTCTCTATATATTAGTTGGCCAATTAATTTCTTTCTATTTATAGTAGAGATGGGGTCTCGCTCTTGCTCAGGCTGGTCTCGAACTCCTGAGCTCAAAGGATCCGCCCACCTCGGCCTCCCAGAGAGCTAGGATTACAGGCGTGAGCCACCGCGCCCGGCCTGCAATACTATTTTAAAACTTACTGGGGGAAAATGCATGTGTTTGCTTCTGCCCTGTGGGAGCGTACATTCTTGAAACCTGCTCCCAGATCTTGACCTTGCAGGACAAAAGTAGGGTGCAGAACAAGGTATACAGTGGGGCATAATTAAAGTCCACGCACCAATAAACCGCTGCTCTAGGTTACTACTCAGATAATGGAATGAAACAGGGGATGCGAATTGGTGAAGACACCCCGTGATTCCAATGTCGCTGAGCCTTTGATTTTCACAGGAATGATGAAGTTGTATGACATGTGGGTGTCACTCCTCACTTTGTTGACCTACCCTTTGGAAAGATGGAATAGAGAGGACGGAGACAGGAGGGATAAAAACAGTTAAAAGGGCACCTGAGCTGTGCATCCGTGGAAGGTACTGGAGAGCAGTCTGCGGGCATGGTGCTTGTCCTCACTCGGCAAGTCACTAAAATGCTGAAACAAGGGCACACACCTTCCCCCACCCCCAACTGTTTAGGAAATCAATGAAGAAAGGTCTTTCTCCTAGAAAAGAGAATCTGTCGTATATGTTGCCAGCGATCTCCCCAAGTGTTTTTAAGTGTATTTAAGAAATAGGCAAAGACAGTAGATAGGAAAAGGAATCGAAAGAATCGACGTGAGATTTTTGCAGCGGTTGGACAACGTGCTTTTAATTTTTTTTTTTTTTTTTTTTTTGAGACAGAGTCTCACTTTATTGCCCAGGCTAGAGTGAGTGCCATGGCGTCAGCCTAGCTCACAGCAACCTCAAACTCCTGGGCTCAAGCAATCCTGCTGCCTCAGCCTCCCAAGTAGCTGGGACTACAGGCATGTGCCACCATGCCCGGCTAATTTTTTTTCTATATATATTAGTTGGCCAATTAATTTCTTTCTATTTATAGTAGAGATGGGGTCTCGTTCTTGCTCAGGCTGGTCTCGAACTCCTGAGCTCAAAGGTTCCGCCCACCTCGGCCTCCCAGAGAGCTAGGATTACAGGCTTGAGCCACCGCGCCCGGCCAGACAACGTGCTTTTACATTGCATGTAGTTTCGGAGGACAGGTTGAATTCAGATATTTAGAGGTAATCCAAAGACGGGTAATGTCAACCTGTCCTCATGAAATCTTTGTACTGGAACTCATCAAGTAAAAAAGTTGGCAGATTTGCACTTTTTGAACTTTTTGGAGTATGTTTTCCATGCCCGGCCCCAGGTGGCTGGGGGAGGTGTTCTAAGCTCCGCAGATAAAAGAAATGGCCTCCAGTGTGAGCAGGAGGAGAGAAGGGAGGAGTAGTCCCAGGAAACTGTGGGATCTGGAAAGATACATATGATCACCAGTTAGAACATTTGGAGCGAGGAATGTTGAGTGGCCTGTAGACAAGGAATGGAAGAGTTGAGGCAGGCAAGGTGAATTAGAGCCCTCCCGCCAACTGGAAGTTTTCAAGTGATATTAGTTCATTGCATTTTTATATTTTTGTTCTGTCCTACTTGGCTGTAAGCTCCTGAAGGGGAGGGACGCTGTGTCATGCTCATGGCTCATCTTTGTAGTTTGTGTTTTGGTATTTCCATCACCGCCACACTCTCTGGCATGGGATAGAACTGGCAGCTTTGCTGAACTGAACCATGCTGTTCCCCACTGGACCAAACGTGCAGGGAGGGCTGAAAACCTTCCAGTTCAACTTGGTGGCAAGCAACAGCAGCCTTCAATGAATGAGTGATGGAAGAAAGTCAGTGGTGTCAAGTGACAACTAATTGTAAACTGGACATGTTTTTCAAAGATAAAAATAGCCCCCTAACATAAAACCACTGGGGCTTCCTTTTGAGTTTTCCTTGAATAGAACAGGATAACAGTGGTCCACTGCCACTCGGAGGGAGTGATTGCAGAGGGAAGCTGGGTGGGCTGGGATGGCTTCTACATCTGTCTCTTACTCCTTTCTAACTGTGAGAGCCTAGGTTGAGGCCACACAGCTAGTCCTGACTTGACCCCCCAAGGAGTGGTGCTGCTCTTAACCGGCAGAATTGGAAACAAAATTGTCCAGGGCCCTATCTACTCAAAAGCTCCCAATTTTGAATGGCACCACTCCAAATCAGGTGCCCGCCTGGCATGGAGGTGGCAGCCTGCTTTGACCTGTGACCCCGAGTTAGGGGAAGAGTGGTTAGTTGTTTTTGTGGATATGAAAGATCACTGCCAGACTAACAGATAGGATGAGAAGGTTTTCCTTGTTCAGCTGTATGGATTTTCAGAACGTAAAATTTCCTGACAACGTTTATATCTGTCCTGGTTTTAAAGAGAAGAATTTCCTGCCTTTGTTTTTCCTGAAGCTGACTAACCGCTCACCTGCCCAAGAGGCCTGTGTGTCTCTAAGGAGATTTGCTAATGCCTTAATTGTTTTGTTTATTCTGTTCCTCACAAATTCCTATGGCCTCATTTGCATTACGAGAAGAACTTTTTTTTTTTAATGTCTTGGCATTTCCTTTGGTCTTGAATAGCTCTTCAAGTTTGCCCTTAATGCTTTCTTGAAAGGCAGGTCAAGCCCTTTAGTGATAGGTGTGGCTTCCTCTAAACAGGCCTTTTTTTCTTAGTGAGTGATGGAGAAAGTGAGAGAAAGGGAGAGAATTTTAAAAAATAAATGATATGCTCTTTATCTACCTGTACACATCAACTATAGATTATTCTGGAACCTGATGTTTATGATGACATTTATGTTCACATACTTTAGGTTAGGGAGTTAAAAGAGTAATGTGTACAAGAGAATGAGGATATGTAGCCAGACAGAAACTGCACATTTACGGAGCTGCTGTTTGCTTTTCAGAATGTGAAAATAGAGCAAAGGTTTATTATTTCTTCACCTATGACAAAGAATTCCAAGTATAAGACTATTCTGGTTCATGTAGTAAATGCATTTTTATACTTTTAGTATAAATGAGATAGTTTAGATCAAAGACCTTTATAATGAGCCAGGGCAGTAGTTCTTAATGCAGGGTGGAATCTGACTTTGGGGAAAGGGAAATGTGAAGGTGGTTGGTTAGATCTCGGTGTGCTGGCTGCCTTATAAAAGAAATGCTTGCTTTTCCCCTGCAGGCTGGAGTTTGGGGGAATTTCAGAGCTGGGAAATCATGCGATAGATCTTAAAATGTTATAAATCACTCAGACAAATACAGGATAAAGCTATTTTTGGGAAGCGGTTGTGATTATACAGGATTATAAGGCAATAAAGAGTTTTCACCGGCTCTTTCGGTTTCTGAGGGTGTTCTGCGCTTTGCATTCTCAGTAATTCCCACAGAGACCAGAGGGCCTTTGAGGGGTTGGGTATGCTTCTGTGAATTTAACAGCTTTCCACGCCACTGAAAAAAAAAGAGAATCTGTTATTGGAACTAACAGTGACTGAGAACCCACTCTGAACTGTCCAGCATTTTTGCCTCCCTTTGAGGTAGCTGTTATTATTTTGCCTGGTTTATAGATGAGGAAACGATAAACGAGTTAGGTACCCTGTACAAGTTCACCTATCTGAAAAGTGGCAGAGGAGGGATATAATTCTGGGTGACCTGAATCTAAGGTCTGCTTTGGAGAGGAGCTGTCTGTTCCTGGACACATACATGTTCAAGATGTGGGTTCACGGTCTGATACCCTGGACATCCTGCGATATTATTAGAAACGCAGAACTTCAGCTCCACCCTAGACCTACTGATTCTGAGTCTGCATTTGACCTAATCACTCTAGGTGATTGCAGAGTACTAGTGCACAAGAACATGGGGGTCCAGGTGAGGTAACATGGCTCTGAACATGTGCCCAGAGGAAGTCCGACGGTTGCTCTCAGCATATCATCTTCCGAGGACAGGGATAAAGCCAACTATCCCAAGCTTCCAAGGATGCAACTAACCATTGCAACTAACTCATCATCCTGCTCGGGCAAAAATGAAAGGGCACTGAGGGACAATTTTCTCTAAGACAATTCTGGAATCAAGCTGTCCCTAAGTAGAAGCACAGAAGAGGTGGTTGTCTATTGCATGCTAGGACAGCTCTCAACCCAGGTGTCTCCTCCATGACTGCTGTTGCTGCCACACTTTCTACCACTGCTGATCCCTCTGAACTAGTCTATCCAATCTCCCACAGAGACTGAGAACAGCTTTTGTCAGGCCAGAGAAGGGAGAAGAGCATCCAGAATGGGGAATATCAGTTGCATGAAAATAGAGAAGGGCTTTGAAGTGAGCCCAGCCTCCCGAACACCCCAATCCTGGCCCGGAGAAAGTACACTTTACCTTTTCCTCCTCACTGGTTTTCCTTTTAGAATTTTCCCAGGCACCTGTGCTGGAGACAGTCCTGTCCTTGTCTGTTCTTCTCCCTGATGGACTCCTCTTGGTTACCAGACCCTGTGAGTATATCTTCCCAGGCACTACCTTTCTTTCCACAGCTGTCACTCCAGCTTGATCAGCACCGTGTTACACTGGAACCATCACAGGAGCTTTTTTTCTTAAGTGATCTGCACTTATTTCCCCCCCCCTCCCCTGTAATTCACAGAAACAGCATGGCCTGAATCATCTTCTTGGCTTGCACCTGTCACTCTTACTCAAAAACTCTCAGTTCCTACTGAGAACGTTCTAAATCCCCAAATGCACTACTGTCTCCATTAAACCTATTGGCAGGTTGTCTCTGTGCAACTCTATTTTCCAGCAGTCCTGAAATAGGTGCAGTCCATGAGGGCCACCTGAATGCTTTTGTCCCTGCTGTTAGGTCCTGGCACAGTGCTTGTACACAGCAGGTTCTCAATGCATATTGAGTGAATGAATGAGCTTATTGCCATGTTGATGTTTTATTCTTCGCCTAGAATATACTCCTGGTCAGGCCATTTTCCATGACTGGGCTTCCCTTCCCTTTCTTGCCATTTATCTAAGTCCCTAGAGGCCTAACTAAAGGCTCATTTCCTGGAAACCTTTGATTTAGCTCATAGAGATCGTTTCCTTCTTCTTGTCGTAGAATTACTTATCTCATACTGAATTATATGTCATCATGCACTGCTATCTTAGAGCCCAGGTAGACTGTAAGCCCCTTGAGGTCAGAAATGATTCATGTTTCTTTGTACTTTTCAGAGTTTACCATCTTTCCCTTTGGCCTTCCCACATTCCTGCACACCCTGGTCGTTCCCTGGTCGTCTGGCAACTGTCTGTCTCCTAGCACTGTGTTGGGTGTGATGGGCAGTAGTGGGCCAGGCGTCTCTCCTCTCCTCTTTTCTCCCTGGAAAACGCGTCCCTGAGGGCAGAGGCTCCTTTCTCTTTGTGTCTTTTATAGTTTTTTGAATGGTGGATGCTATACACTGTGTCCTTTCAAATTTTACCTACATTCCTTTCCTTCTCCTGCTCGGTTCTTAGAGCTCCCATGTCTGAATTTCCACAAGTGTAATCCTAGTGAATGAAAGCTCATGAAACTGTGACTCAGTGTGTCCTCCAGCTAGGGCGTGAGGGTGAGTCAGCTGACAGGGCAGAGGATCTGTTCACCCCGAGGGGAGGCAGGGAGCCCGCCTGGTGATCTGCAAAGAAGGGGTTTCCCCCCATTATTTCCTGGACTGAGTAGAACAAATTATTTAACTCTGTACTTCAATATCATTTTTTACAAAAGGGTGTAAGGATAGCTTGCATTCTCTTTTCTAGTGGGGATGCATTGAATATTAATAAGAAGATTATAAAATGCTCTGGATACCTGGTGCTAACTGAAGCTCTGTACTAGGTGTCCCTCCTTTCTGACTCTTTTGTCACCCCTCAAAGTAAGAAGCAACTATCCATGCGATGGTTGCCACATTAGCATCTTTCTAACAAACTTATCCAAGTCCCGGGTCACTGAACTTTAGGGAAACCATACCATTTCTCTGCAATTAGTACAACCAATGGTCTTTGAAAGAGTTGCATGCTGCCTGTTAAGAAAACAGTTCAACCTTGGAATCAATTGAGTAAGGTTAGCAATGTTTCAAGAAAACAGACACATCTCTGCTTGACTTGCCCAGCTTCAAACTTTCATACCTGCTAGTCTGGGAGGGACAAATAGTGGATTATAGAGTACTTCAGTTTTTGTTTCAAAGAAAGTTATGTCACCATCATGTAGAATAAAAATCACAGAATGAAATGAATTAGTAATACACTAATTGAATTTGGGCAGGGTAGTTTGCCTATTTGAAATATTCTTGGCAAAATTTTTCATCATCCTCCTCCCTAATTGGCTGGGTAATTTAAAGAAGGCTTTTCAACTGAAATTTTCTGAATAAGGTGGGTTCAGTTCACCCTGTTGTATATGGTAGGTTGTTTGCAGTGCATTACTGAGAGTTAAGGAAAGACACCCTTTTCTGCCTTAACCCTGGGCTGGAGGGAACACAGTTTTGTTTAGAAGCGTGCTAAACACATGATTATATCTATTTCATATGTAATGTGATAAAATCATCTGTTACAAAATTATGATTGCAGGTAGAAATAACATAGGAGACATATATACTTAGATATTCATATAAGGATTCTGGGAGGAAAATTAAATAATTACTAGTTAGTAATTATTATTAATAATAATAATTATTAATAGTTACTACTAATAAAGTTTCAAATGATTCTTTTTTCCCTCTGCCTGGGTATCTTCCCATCATGCCCAAGTCTTAGGTAAGTTTCAAGATCTAGGCTCAACAATATCCCATCCCCTGGTCCCCAAGCCTTCCCAGACAGACACCTTCCTCTTCCACGTGCCCATGGGCTCTTGTTTGAAATGTTCTCACATCATGCATCATGGTCTACCCTGTGTAAGACCCATAAAGATTTTGTGTCTCATTAAGATGTTGAACTCTAGGCTGGGCGTGGTGGCTCACACCTGTAATCCTAGCACTCTGGGAGGCCGAGGACGGGCAGATTGCTCAAGGTCAGGAATTCGAAACCAGCCTGAACAAGAGCGAGATCCCGTCTCTACTATAAATAGAAAGAAATTAATTGGCCAACTAATATATATATAGAAAAAATTAGCCAGCCATGGTGGCACATGCCTGTAGTCCCAGCTACTTGGGAGGCTGAGGCAAGAGGATTGCTTGAGCCCAGGAGTTTGAGGTTGCTGTGAGCTAGGCTGACACCACGGCACTCACTCTAGCCTGGGCAACAAAGTGAGACTGTGTCTCAAAAAAAAAGATGTTGAACTCTAGAGACCAGACATTGTTTCTGACATATAGCCAGTGGTCTTGATCTAGCTTAGCTGTGGTGCTTTTTAAAAATATCAGGACTCTGGACTCTATCCTAGACCAACTGAAATCAGAGTTCCTGAGAGTAGGATTTAGACACAACTGTATTACTTTTAAAAGGTTTCTGGGTGGTTCCTAAAAGCAGTCACAGTTGAGGGCCACCGTCGGCAGATATTTAGGAATTGTTGGCTATGCCATAATTTGGTATAGCACCAAATACAAACTGATATAACTTTTTCCAAATAGACAGTTAATGGTCCTAACTTACTAAGAAATGCTTTTTTTGTCTTCTCTCCTGAAGTGCCACCTTTATCCTCTATTAAATTTATATCCGTAATTTGTTTTCTGGCCTCTTCTGTTCCATTGGTCCTTTCCTCTATTCCTGAACCACTTACCAGCACCACACTGTGTAATTACTCTAGTTTTAGAATGTGTTTTTGTGTTTGTTTGGGCAAGCCTCCCCTAATTATATTCCTTTTTAAATGAGTTCTTGGCAGTGTGTATTCATTTATTCTTCCAGATAAAATTTAGGTTCAGCGTGTCAACGTTCCAAAACAAAATCTCTTTGGAACTTTGGCTGGAGCAGCAGGGACCCTGTGGAGCAATTTCAGAAGGTGAACATCTTTGTAACTGACACTTTATATCCATAGACATGGTGTCCATCCCTATCAGCCCTTCTTCTGGGTCTTCCATATATTTTTATGCTTTTTTATACAGTCCTTTCACATTGCTTGCTAAGTTTATTACTGGCGTTTTACAACTCTTTTTCCTGGTTTGAATGACATCTTTCCTATAACACTGTTTTTTTTTCATATAACACTGTTTTTTGAAAATGTTAATAATTTTATTCAGATTTTATTCTTACAATTTAATGGATATGCTATGACAACCCACAGAATTATAAGAATCTCACTTATCTGAATATGAAGGGATTGTAGCATTCTGATTCATTCCAGTTTTTACTCTTTTTTTGAGACAGGCTCTTGCTCTGTCACCTAGGCTAGAGTGCCGTGGCATCAGCCCAGCTCACTGCAACCTCAAACTCCTGGGCTCAAGGGATCCCCTTGCCTCAACCTCCCGAGTAGGTAGGACTACAAGTGGGTACCACCATGCCCAGCTAATTTTTCTATTTTTAGTAAAGAAGGGGTCTTGCTCTTGCTCAGGCTGGTCTCAAACTCCTGACCTCAGGCGATCCTCCTGCCTCGGCCTCCCAGAGTGCTAGGATTACAGGTGTGAGCCAGAGTACCTGGCCATTTTTTACTCTTGATTCAAAAAAATGAAACAAAACAAAGTGAATTCTCCCCACGTGTCCTAGTGCAGTTGTATGCAGTAACAGAGTGGCTTGGGTCATCCTTCTGAAGACTTATGGCAGGACTGTCGCCTAGGTGCACAAGGAGCTGGTTCTGGAGCTGAGGTGAATGTGGCAGGATGCATACTTCTGGGGGAAGGGGAGGGAATTAGAGAGAGTGTGTCCCAGCCGCATGCTGTGTGGATTGTCTCCCATAATCTCACGTTTGCCCACTGAAGGAGATCGTACTATCTCCATCTTCCCAAGAAAAAGCTGAGCCCAAGAGAGGCTAAGTGTGTGCTGAGAGTTAAACCTCATTCCCAGCACCTATGCTTTTTTATACTTCTTTTCTTTTGCAAAGATCTACACTTTGCTTAAGTTTTTACCAAATTTAAATACTTCAGCTGCCTTTCTGGTCAGTCAACTTTCCTGTGTACCGTTCCATGATTGCTTTGGCAAAGAGCTTCCAGTGGGCTACATGTGTTTAATGTACTGTGGCTTCTGAAGTCACCTGTCATTATGGAGATGTGGCTCTTCTGCCTGTCTGATTTATTAAGTCTCTTTTCTCTTGATGTCTTTTTTCTTTATAAAAAGCTAGGTGTTTTAGAGATTTTCTATTTTTCTTTCTAAATAAATTACTTTAAATTATTTTGCAAGCTATGGCCATATCCCATCAATATGAAAATAGATGAGTTGATTTAAAAAAAGTGACATGCTAGTTTGGGTTCTCGGTTCTTCAGTACTTCTTCCCTATTAACTGGCTATTCTTGGGGCTACTTTTATTTGTTAAATCTAAATATTATACTCTTTTTAGATTTTTCTTAAATACTTCCTTCCTGATTTTATCCCCAAATAAAAATCAAACATTATAACATTAGTTTTAAATTTTTGCTTTAAATGTACCAGTAGATTAGAAGAAAAAATGTAAAAGGGAATAACCTCAGAAAAGGCAATTATTCCCAAAGCTGATTCTAAACATGTCATTTATGCGACTGTTATTTGACGCTACACGTAGTGAAAACACAGTGAGGTTACTGACCAAGAACCACCCCAAGTCTTATGATACGTTTTCGTATCCTGACAATTTTCCTCCTCCTTCCAATATTCTTAGGAATTAGACTGTCTAGAGAAAATGTAACAAGAACAGAGGACATCATGGAAATAGAACCTCAAGGAAACAAGATTTCATGTGAAGAGTTTGCTTTGCTTAATTTAAATGTCAGGCTGGATTTTAAAAATTCTTAGTTCAGAAGCCCTTTGATGAGTTAAATATAAAGGCAAGGAAAAACTCTCTTTTTTAGACTTTAAACTTTGCTCAGTTCCCCCTCCCTTGTATTTCTACGTTGCACCTCTGGCTTTTGTCCCTGGAGGTGACTGTGGAGCCCCCTTTCCTCTGAAGAATACAACAATGACCCCTCTTTCTTTTGCAGAAAGATACTTTGCAAATCCAAGTACATTTATTCCCTATAAGTTCCCTACGTTGAATTCTATTATGCATATTTTTCTTTTGTTTTGGTTGCCATATATTCAAATTACACCTTTCTCCATTCAGGGGTATTCAGGAAGTTGACTATACAAAAGAGAAGAGAAGGAGAATGGGTGACAGAACAACCCTATTAGGAGAGAGAAAAATAGATGGATGAGTCAAAATAAAGAAATGTGACTCGGTGGCGCACACAGGTAGTCCCTGCTGCTCAGGAGGCTGAGGCAGGAGGATTGCTTGAGCTCTAGACTTTGAGATTGCAGTGAGGTATAATCATGCTTGTGAATAGCTATTGCACTCCAGCCTGGGCAATATAGCAAGATCCTGTCTCTATTAAAAAAAAATTATAAAAAATAAAAATGCCTAGGACAGGAGGCTAACATCCAATAGGATGCTGGGCAACTGTGGGTGGTAGGAGAGTGGACATGAGAAAACCAATTCCGTAGTACGGAATTGGTTGTGTGAAAGATTTTCCACCTCAAGTAACCAAGGTGTCTTGTATTTCTGTCTGCACTTGGGAACCAGAAGGTCAGTCAAACATTTAGTTAGAGAGCCAGGCACCGGGAAACATATCTCATTACACATAAAATCTATATCCAAGCACTGTGAATTCTATACTATCCACTAGAAGCACTGGAGAGGAAGACCCTGAAAGGTTTCTATCTATGGAGAAATGATAAAGAGGAAGTTAAGAGTTTAATATCTATCATTGCTAATTCAAGATGAATAAAATGTCATTGACATTTCCTTTATAGGGTGCTATCCTTAATGTTTAAATGTCTAGTTTTTAATGTCAGTGAGACTTCTGTAGTGTCATGCTTGCCTTTGGTTCTCTTGTGTGGTTCTTCCCAGAGCATCCTGAATTTTTTTTCCCCCGAAGGGATTTTCAGGGACCTTGCTCCTCCTGCCTCTGGGAAGCAGGTACAGGTTATCAGATTTTGAAATTCCCTTACTGTCGTTCCCAGATCGGCAGGCTAGGTGGTCACCAGCTCCAACACTTCAAGGGCCAATAGAGACAGTCCTGGGTAGGTGCTCGGGACATTTTAGGAAGCATCAGTGTTTTGTGGAGCAAGCTTAGGGGAAGGTGTTCTAAAACCACAGAGGAAACAATTTTCTCTCTGTTCTCCACTTCACAATTCAGCAGATGACGTCCCTTCATGGATTTATAATAAACATAGTTCTCTCATCGTCCGACAGGTTGAAAAGCTCAGAAAGTTTGCTAGGCACAGCTTTCAAAATCAGGAATGTCCTGAGTGCTGAGTTAGATGTTTCAACTCCTCTTTGAATCAAAAGGAAAATTTCAACACTGACCTAAGTTTACGTGGCTACTATAAAAAAAATTCTATTAATGAAAATAGAAATTCAGTTGTAAATAGAGGTGGCTCCAAATTCCTAAGCAATCTATTCTTTTTTTCTTTTTCAAGCTTAAAACATCGTATTTGCTTTGCTTTCCAATGCAGTTGTTGCTGTGGGGTTGCTTGAGTGACACCTAGTAGCTGAATCTGCAAATACCACAGAGCTCACTTTCTTCAGAAGGATTTCATTTGATTAATTTATACTCGTAGGTGACATTTCTCAGTTGAGTAGGAGGAAGGAAAGGAGCTTAAAAACCACATTAGCCGCATCATGGATGGGGAAATATAGGGAGTATGTTTAAGTGATTTGCCTTATTACTTAAGCGAAGATATTTCTAAGCTTTGATTTTACTTTGTTCTTTAAGAACTTTATGAGCAAGATATTTTTGACTATGGTAGTTTGAATGTTCTTTTAAGTCTGGTACTGTAGGCTGAATCTCTGCTTTCTGCCAAATGTGAAATAGTAGAACAGAATAAAACCATGTGCTTTACATTATACAACGTGTATCTGATGGGTATTCATGTTTAGGAAAATCACAATCAAGCTCACCGCTTGTAGATATGGATAACACAGCTCCTTTGCCAAACAGCGGATTCCATCACGATTGCCTACTTTTATATATTTTATTTTTGTACCTGTTGTAAACTCATCAATTTGGTTATTCTTAAAAGCTAGTCAGTGGAAATTTGTAAAATGGAGCCCTGGTTTGAGTCCTGGCTCTTGTAGTCAGTCTTAGATCAATTACCTCAGTTTTCACGTCTGTAAAATGGAAATATTCATAATAGACCATATCCTAGAGTTGTTTTAAGGATCAAATGAAGTAAAGTATCTTGAATTGTTTTGTAAACTAAACCATTTAATAACTGTAAGGAGGGGGTTCTTGGAGTGTATTGTGTGAACCACAGGAGGTACCAGAGAATTTTCACATGGTCCAACACATGTGCAAAATTCAAGTCCTATTAAAAACACATCACTTTAAAAATAGAAGGTACTTACCACAGCATTCTGAGATCTAGATTCAAAGGGACATGAATAAACATTAAATAGTTTTGTTTTGCTTTTTTAATCCAGGAAAAAAACTTCAACATATTTCTTTTGCTCTTGGTATGTGCTGGGAGTAGTAGGGGAGAGGGGTGGCAAGTAGGAGTCACTGGGAGCGGGTCCTTTTGTGACATCAGAGAGAACGGGGAACCACACAGCCAGGTTTTCATCTAGGAAGGAAGGCATCAGGGCCGTGTGTGCAAATAGCACTGCGTACACCTGTGACACTCCTGACACCCCTCCACATAAATCGGGGCCACACACAGTAGCAAGTGATACAGGTTCTGTCCCACCATTCTCAGGGGGAGTCATTTGAATGCATCAGTTTCCCTGCCTTGCCCTTATCCCGTCACGCCTGCCAAAGTTAATTGGGGAATAAAACGGTCAGGCTGCTGAATCTGGGGCATGAGGTGTAATTTAAACGTAAGTCCCTCGAAGCCTCCAAGGAGCTAGGAAAACAGGTGGGGGACTTCAAAGAGATGCGACAGCAAGCCTGGCCAGGTCCCTTCTACTTTTCCAGCCCTGGCTTATGCATGGGATCACGGTGAAAATTGGCCCTTGAGGGTGAACCGAGCGGTTTTCTTATTATTCACATTCAACACAGATTGGTTGATGTAGAAAACAGCCCCTCCTGATGTGGCCACTGAATCATCACTTGCTTCTTTCAAAACCCCTAAAGTCTTGCCTTCTGATGGTACTTGGCCCATCCTGGCTCAGAATGCAGCAGCCTGTGCTTGCCAGGTGGAGTGTCTGAAAAGGGTTTCAAGTAATTTTGACAAACTCTTTGATGATCGTCCACCTTCGCTGCATACCAAGAATAGTACATATATATATCTACCAAGTTCTGCCAAATCTTGTTCTTTCTTTCTTTTTAAATTTTAACATCAAATTTGCAACTTGTTTAATAATAAAAATATAAAGCCATGAGCTATGCAAGGAAAAAATAAAGATTATTCTGAGTAGGCCCAGGCGCCACAAGAGTGCCCTGGTTTTTAATCTCTCTCCTAGTTTGACCCATTCTGGTGTGAACGTTCTCTTTGATCCAGTCTTTATATTAAATCGTGACCCTAATACATTTGTTAAAATGTCCTCAGGAATATTCTAAGCAAGGAAGAGTTGGAGGATGTGATTTTTGCAAATAAGCTTCCTTTGTCTGCTTGGCAATTTCCTTCCATGTTTCTGAAAGCGTGACCCATACCATGTTGAAGAATTGGCAAGTTTCTCACAGGTTTCCTGCTGTTTTTGACCCTGCCAGACTGAACCCAAAGACCCGGCTGTGTGACTAGCACGGGCTGCCCCTGATTTTTATGTATCCATCTCACAGAGACTTAATAAGTTTTGGAGAATATTTGGATGAAGTTGGTGGCGGTTTTATTAATGCCATCTGATTCTGCTTTGGTCCTGTAGCAGTTTCTGCCACTTTGTCACCAATGGGGAGAGAATTCTGTTACTGCATTGGAAAAAGATGACATTTAGTAGCATTTTCCTATTTGTCTGAGAACTCTAAAACGGTCACGATTTGAAGAGCAAGGCATTCTGGTGATGTTGGTTAGCCCTGAGACTTGGGTTGCTTATTCTACTTTGAAATTATACTGCCCATTGTAAGAACAAGCAAGATGAACTAACAGAAAGCTAGCGGTCCCCTTGGCCCCAGGCTCCACCTTGGTTTCATGGTCTTGCTAGACTGTGGTCTTTAGGGAGGAGGCAGAAGCCCTGTCTTGTACATTTTTTTTCTTCAGGACTTAAAACACTGCCTGGCGTAGTGTAGGTGCTCAGTTTGTTAATTAATTAATTAATTGTTTAATTAAATGTGTGAATAAAAAATGAAGTATGAAAAGAGATCCTAGGAGCAGCTGCAACAATAGACAACTCCCATAAATCAGTTGCATTTTGTGTAGGGCACTTTGTGCTTGTTTTGTTTTTGAAGGCCAAGGACATAGGGAAGATCCCATGAGACTCCAGTCTTGGTGTGGTTGTGTGTTTATGATCGCTGGACGGAGTGAAGGTGTCCTTTCCTCCTCCTGGTCCACACCCCTCCCGTTGTGCCTTGGGTGTCACTGTTAGCCTCCACTTTGTCCACTTGATTCGGCTGTTCTCTGACATGCAACAAATACCCAGTATTGGTGGACGTTAGGATTATTTCCATTTCTATTAAACACTCAGGCTAGTATTCCTGGTGAGGGGTTCTTTGAAGCAGGGCTGCTGGTTCCTAGGGTATATGCATATAACACTTTGAGAGGAAATCCACGATTGGCTTCCAGAAAAGTTTTGCCTATTTGCATGCATGCTCACCAAAGGCATAAAACAGTGGAGAGTCATGAAAATAGGGTAACATTTTGGAATTATTGGAGGATAATTTCAAGTAGCTAAAAATGATAATTACCTAAAAGCTCACAAAAATTTTGAGGACAAGAGATTCTTTTTTTTTTTTTTTTTTTGAGACAAAGTCTCACTTTATTGCTCAGGCTAGAGTGAGTGCTGTGGCGTCAGCCTAGCTCACAGCAACCTCAAACTCCTGGGCTTAAGCAATCCTGCTGCCTCAGCCTCCCAAGCAACTGGGACTACAGGCATGCGCCACCATGCCCGGCTAATTTTTTTCTATATATATTAGTTGACCAATTAATTTCTTTCTATTTATAGTAGAGATGGGGTCTCGCTCTTGCTCAGGCTGGTCTCGAACTCCTGAGCTCAAACGATCCGCCCACCTCGGCCTCCCAGAGAGCTAGGATTACAGGCGTGGGCCACCGCGCCCGGCCAGAGATTCTTTATATTTCTCTTACATCTGCCACCACAAAGCTAACTGATGAGTGTTAATTGATCTATTCAGCCAGAAAGTCACATACCTTTCATACGTTTCCCTGTTCCCTGGGCATATTTCCAGGGGGTTTCAGAGGATGAAAAAGTAGCTCTTTCCTATGAGGAATGCTGGTTCCAAAGTCTTACATACATGGTGGAAGCTAAAAAAAAAAAAAAAAAAAAACTTTACTGAGCTCACTCTTTTGGTTCAGCTCTCATCTATAAACACTGTAAGAATAAAGGGGGAAAAAGGGAAGGAAAGCTGGAGCTGAAACCAAGGCAGGAAGAGAGTAGATCTAGAAGGAAGTGGGGAATTGGTTTGCTCAGAGGAAGGATACCCGCCCACCAATGGAAGACAGGTCCAGTGTTGTGTGACAGAGTTGTGGGTGGTCGTGTAAGAGAAATTCCACAATGTGTGTGTGTAGAAGGTTGGTGAGTGGACGGACTAGATCAGAATGTAGAGAACTGGTGAAGCTGGATAGTTAAAGCAGAAACGTGAAAAGCAAGACGTGGAATTGGGATATAGGATTTCAGAAATTTAAAAACCTCCTAGTGGATTGTCCTTAGATTGTGTTTACTAAGCAGCAGCCAGCTAGTGAGATTCCTAGATCTGGCCGATCCAGAGAAATAAAGACCACCAAGTCTTCGGGAAAAGGAAAGAAGAATTTGGAACTCATGTCCCCATCCAGGTTAACTCCTCACTTTTCTTTTTCAGGAGTACAGGAAGCGGGGAGCTGTTAGATTTGTCTACAAAATAGGAAACACCTGATTAAAAACCAGCAGAGGACCAATCTTAGCAATGAAATCGGCTCCATCCAATAGAATGGCTGAGAAGTTAATTCATGAAATCTCTGTAGTTCAGCAGTACCATAAAGGTCTCACCTAAGTGACAGGGAGATTTAGTTTAGGTGGCTTTAGCATCAGGCAGGTCAATGCCAATTCTACTGTGGACTTCAGGGACAAGGAATGGTACAACTAGAAATGCCTGTCATTGGACCGTTGTGCTGTTCAGGCTAATCTGTGTGTTTAGTGAGAATGAACGCCACCTCCCCTGTGACAGATAATGGAAGTCCTGCGTCAGTGCTCATTCTCCTGGTCTAATTGCAAGCTATAATTTGGAAATATTGGGTTTACTTTTAGTTTTGAGAAAGTAAATGTGTTTGTAAGAGTTATGGGAAAGCCCAGAATTCATGTCCTTAAATTGGCTGCATCCTTGGACATGGCAAATCCTATCACACATTTTTACCTGAATTCTCTTTTTCCTTGTGACTTTGAGCAGGTGATTTAACCCCTCTGAGAACACAGCTCCTCATCTGCAAAATGGAAATAATGTCTAGGCTATTACTTCCACTCACAGGGTTGTTTGAGGGCATAAAATGGTAAAGGAAGTAAAAGCTAAAGTACTGTAAAATTGTAGGACCACTTTTTGCTTTTAAATTTAATTTTTGCTCATATGTCAATTTTTATCTAAAGCATAGATTCCGGGCTAAGAAAGAGAGCTCTTGGACTTCTTTCTACTCCATTAGCCCTTCTTTATCTTTACTTTAAAATTAGTCTTTCTGTTTCCTTTCATCTCCTTTGAACATCATCCCTGCCCTGCAATAATAAAAGACAGCTACAAATAGTGAGATCAGACTGTGAAATTATAGAATTGTAGAGCCTGGACTAGCTACATGTAAAGAGAAAAGCAATCTGGTTAGAATAATTGTCATCAAGGTGAAAATGACCGACAGGTATAGCTTAGCTTTAACAGGGTTATTTTTGGAGATGTGCTACTAAACTGTCAACCTAAGTCAAATTCAGATTGTGGAAGGTACATGATGTATTGATAATATGGGACTTGTTTCTTTCTAGCTCAGTGTTTTTTTTTGGGGGGGATGGGAGTGATACGTCTACATAATTTTGCATTAAGAAACAATTTGGGGGCCGGGTGTGGTGGCTCACGCCTGTAATCCTAGCACCCTCGGAGGCCGAGGCGGGAGGATCACTCAAGGTCAGGAGTTCGAAACCAGCCTGAGCAAGGGCGAGACCCCCATCTCTACCAAAAATAGAAAGAAATTAGCTGGATAACTAAACATATATAGAAAAAATTACCCGGGCATGGTGGTGCATGCCTGTAGTCCCAGCTACCTGGGAGGCTGAGGCAGAAGGATCACTTATGCCCCAGGAGTTTGAGGTTGCTGTGAGCTGGGCTGACACTACGGCACTCTAGTCTGGGCAACAGAGCAAGACTCTGTCTCAAAAAAAAAAAGAAACAATTTGGGGCTGATGTTGACAATCAAACTGATTGTAGCCTGTAGAAGAGGAAGTATGTCTTGTCTTTTCCTTGTCATTTGTATATATTGTTCCACCTCTTCCACCTCATTCTAAATATGGGGCAGTTACCTGGTTCCCAAGAGTTCCTCTTCTGACTTGTTGCTGATCAATGTGTTCCTCCAATTGTAGATGGGGATTTGAAAAGAAAGGTGGTTGGGATTTAAAAGGCTTGCCACTTAACTCTCTCCACAATTGTAATAAGCCCAGCTGTGGACTGGACAAGACTGCTCTTAGACCTTCCAAGGTTTTTTTTCATTTGTCCTTCTACATCAGGTTGGCAAACTTTTGTAAAGAAAAATAGAAAGAAATTAAAGGGCCAGATAGTAAATATTTTAGGCTTTCTGGGCTATGCCCTCTTTGTCACGACTACTCCATTCTGCCATTGTAGCATGAAATCCTCTGTAGACAACACGTGCATGAATGAGTGTGGCTGTGTTCCAATAAAACTTTGTTTCCAAAAAAAGCAGTGGGCCAGATTTGCCCCACGGGCTACAGTTTGCTGACCCCCCGTCCTACATTATTTTCCATCTTTATGATCTTCGTCATGCGGCAGATGCATTTATAATACTAAATGAAATGGAGAATGCCATTGTAAATGTGCTCAGGTTGAATAAAAGATAGATTTTTAAAAAGTCTGCTTAGGAATTTACCCACAAAAACTGTATTATCACAATTTTCAGTACTTCCTTGCACTGTGTACCTATACACTGAATTAGGCAAAGGCCTGGCAACAGACCTTGGGAATATTTAGGGATATTTAGTTTTCTCAAGTAATTCTTTTACATACTTAGTCTGCCAGTTTTTACATGGTACTGTCAATTTAAATTAATGCTGCTGACCTGATGCCAACCCTGTTCCACTCTTAGGACTGCAAACTGGCTTAGAGGAAGAGCAATGAGGGACTAGGAGAGGGAATTTACCTTAAATGATCCTTGAAGTCAACATTCAGTACCTTGAGAAGCTCTTGCTGCTTGAATTTTAAGATCTTCAATTACAGTACTTTGATTTTTAACCTTAAAAAAAAAATTCTCCTTCAACCATTTCAAGCCATGTGGAATATCTATTACTGCTTAGGAATTTGCTGTGGTTTTTCATTGATCGTGGCCCCAGACTCTGGAATATGTATTAATTTATCTGGGCAGTGAGTGCAGAAATCCACATGCAAAATAAAACGAACTCTATGCTGAAGCAGAATATTGAAGCTGGGAATGATTAATTCTTAAAAAACGAACCATCAGCATTAATAACTATTGAATTCTAAGAAGGTATTTTGCAGTTTTTTTCTTAAAAGTACTGAGGTAATCTCACTGACCTCCCATTCGAAAGTGAGGGTTTTTCTCTTCTCCCCATGAACAGTGTTTGTTTAGAGTCATTGGTAAATTATTAATCTGCATTCCAGTGTTTCATGTCTGAAATACCAGTCCGCCCTGTCCACGGGGATTTGATCTCAGGCTGTAATCAGCAGAGGGTTCTGGGAAGTGAGAATAGCTGTGGTTTGCTCTTTTAAAGACCTTAAGAGAGAATCAAAAGTGATGGTTATACAGGAAGTGGGCCCGTCCAGTGTTTGACAGCTGGCAGTTTCCATGTCGAGCCACATGATGCCGTGAACTTGGAAGGAACGCTAACTTGTGCGAAAGTTTGGGTGGGCTTCCCCACCCCTCACTTAGATTTTCAGACGTCCTAGAATGTTCTTCAGAGTGTTCCTGCAGCTCTTTTGAACATATGTCAAAATCTCTTTTGGTTTGGAGCTACTTCAAATGTTTATATTCTGAGTCTTTGGTCCGTTTGCCTCCAACCACGCACATTTGGGGCTGCTATTTGGACATCGAATAAACTGAAATGGTGAGATCCTCAGGATCTCTGGCCCTGGCTCTACACCGCTTTCTAGCTGTGGCATGTTAAGGAGGTCATGTAACCTCTCTGATTCTCACACCCAGTAGAGGTTAGAACAGTGTCTACACCGTAGTGTCTCTCGAGGATTAAGAGGAATCATTTATGGGACTAGTCCGGAGTCTTGTCCATCAGATGGTAAGATCAGCCAGGCTCGATGGTTCACGCCTGTAATCCTAGCACTCTGGGAGGCCGAGGCAGGAGGATCATTTGAGCTCAGGAGTTCGAGACCAGCCTGAGCAAGAGCGAGACCCCATCTCTACTATAAATAGAAAGAAATTAATTGGCCAGCTAAAAATATATAAAAAATTAGCCGGGCATAGTGGCGCATTCCTGTAGTCCCAGCTTCTCGGGAGGCTGAGGCAGGAGGATTGCTTGAGCCCAGGAGTTTGAGGTTGCTGTGAGCGAGGCTGATGCCACGGCACTGTAGCCTGGGCAACAGACTAAGACTGTCTCATAAAAAAAGAAAAAAGATGGTAAGCTCCATGGAGAGCTGTATTCTCAGTGTCTAGAGCTGTGCCTAGCATAGAGTAAGGAGCTTGATAAATATTTGTTAAATTCATAGTAATTGTTATAATCGATATTAATAATATTCTCATACTTACTGTTACTTATTTTGCTCTCATACCCAAGTTCCACTTTGAGTCTTCCCCCTAACCTGCTGCTGAGGACAGTAATCTTCATGGAGCAGCTGTGATGTCATTGACAGAGTGCTCAGTTCAGTTCTGACCCCACCCTGATTAGCCACGTGCAAGATTATTTAATGTCTCTGAACTGCTTTCCTCATCTGTAAATTGGGATAATCGTGCCTCCTCACAAGATTGAAGAGGTGATACATGTCTGCCTTAGTTTTCTTATATATGGGAATAAACAATCCCAGTGCCTACTCTGTTCCCAATTTCTTGGATTTATTACATGCCCTGAATGCTTAACCCAGTGGGAGCTGTATGCTCCACGCCAGTCATTGCAGATTGCCCAGTAGGTGGAGGGCAGGTGAGGCCCTCTCCCCAGGAACAGCCACGTCTAGCAGGCTTGTCGCAAGTGGCCGGTTTTCCTCTCCGAATTGATCAAAACGTCTGTGTTCTGATCAGGTCCATCTCTGAACAGCTGGGATTGTATATGTCCTTTGAGTTACCATGTCTTGTTATTATAAAATACTACCAGTAATACTACTTCATGTCACCTGAAATGGAGAGATAACTAACGGCAACACCGCATCGGGAGTTTCACAGAGCTTGTGACAATGAACTTTCTGATACTTCCCATCAGTTTGGTTCAGTGTGTGGTCAATCACCAACCTGATGAAGGGAAGCTCCTTTTCAGAGCTTACAAGAGTCTGGAGCGTTTGAGTCTGGGAGTGGATCACGTTCTCTTTCCTCCTGCAGAATCTCTCTTCTAGTCCATGGTCTCTCTGGGAGGTAGTACAGGACCAAGCAGAAGGCCACTTCCCCAGTGTAAGAAAAGGTACTTCTGGACTCCCACCTTCTACCTCTGGCTTGAGCAAAGGCCAAATATGGTGAGCCTTTTGGCTGCCCAGTTAACACTCACAGGTGAGCTTTCTCTCACCCTCTCTGCTGAGACCTCTGTCAGCTGCATCTTCTTCAGAGAGGCAGGGCCTCCCCATGGGGCTTTGCGTTCTTCTTTCAGCAGGAGGGGAGCCCCCACACTTCTGCCCAAGTGTGTGGGACCACCACCTTCTCTCCTAACAGCTCTCATGGTGGTGGGAAGGGAGGGAGCCTCTTGTGGCTAAACAATTCATTACCCACTGACATGGCGTCTCAGCCTTGCCCAAGATGTGTTTGGAAATGGCAGCCCACCCTAGCCTTCCCTTAACTCACTCCTTCCCTCACCCCCACATCCAAGCCATCAGTCTTGCCCTTTCTACTTGTAAAGAGACATTGACTATGACAGCTCTGCCGCACTCCGCAGCTGCTACCCTAATTGGACGACCTAGAATGGTGATCCTCACCTCGAACCGTGTGAGATTGTCCTAGCTGGTCTCGCCCTCCTGCATTCTCCACATAGCGGTGTGTTTTTACAGCAAATACATGAAAATATTTATGTAATGCTTGCTGTGTGCCAGCACATAAATATTCAGGACTAGGTTTCCTGAAAAAATTTACAAAGTTCCTTTTATTTCTTGAGACAGAGTCTCGCTCTGTTGCCTGGGCTAGAGTGCCGTGGCATCCGTCTAGCTCACAGCAACCTCAAACTCCTGGGCTAAAGCAATCCTCCTGCCTCAGCCTCCCGAGTAGCTGGGACTACAGGCATGTGCCACCATGCCCGGCTAATTTTTTCTATATATTTTTAGTTGGCCAATTAATTTCTTTCTATTTTTAGTAGAGATGGGGGTCTCGCTCTTGTTCAGGCTGGTTTTGAACTCCTGACCTTAAGCGATCCTCCCGCCTCGGCCTCCCAGAGTGCTGGGATTACAGGCGTGAGCCACCACACCCGGCCCAAAGTGCCTTTTAGAAAGTAGGTATACGCAGAGGTAAGCTGGATTGAAGCTTGCAGTGCCAGGTGGTGAGCTGGGTCCCCACTGGTAGTGGGCTCATGAGAAGGGGGGGCGGGGTCTGCAGTCCACATGAGGTGAGAGGTCAGATTGGAGACTCCTGCATGGAGCTATGGTATCAAGAAACAAGCAGGAAAATACCTTCCCCATAAAGAGAGATGATATCATCACCACCTTAGTTCTCTTTTCCTACTGAGACCCTACCCAGTAAGCCCCACCCAGCTTCAGAAGCTGTTTGCCTGAAGCCTGGTGCTGGGATTGTCCTACTGTTCCCTTGTTCCCTGACTTGCTGTTTTACAAAACCTTTTTACATACATTAGGGAGGTGGGCAGGATTTTTGGCCACTCGGCCAATAAGATGCAGACTCTGACCTGGATGCTTTTGAATCATTTTGCAGTGTCCTTTCTACCATATTGATGGGAAGAATTTATGTAGGATTGCATCATCTTTAATTACAGCAGAGCTATAAAATATACAAGTAGCAATACATATTTTAACACAAAAGGAAGGTCCATAGATAAAAATAGAATGGTAAAATCACGAGAATGTAAATCCATTGTGTGGGAGTCATTTAGGCTCAAAGTATTATTTAAAAAATCAACATGTATCACCTGTTGATGTGATGCTGAAAAACATCATGTGATTTTTAAATGGAAAGGTGGGTTCAGGCTGACCACCCAACTAATTCCACTGTGTAATTTTCCGGAGGAAGTGAGAATTATTTGGGTTTTAAGAGAAATATATAGCTGCTTGGGTTTTTTTTCTTTTTTCTTTCCTTTTTTCATTTCAGCACCTGATAATAAAAATGTACCTAAACAGAAGAGGAACCGAACCTTTGAGTTGGATTAGAGTTTGGTGTCTAAAGAATCTAAGACATGAAGAATGTATGATGACTTTCCTTTTCCCATTATGTTGAAAGTTCCAGTTGTTGCCTTTTAGACCTTGAGAAGATTCATGATGTTTTCACATTCTAATTCACTGGACAGCTCTGGTCATAGGTCGTGGAGGTTAGAGCTAGAAGGGGCTGTGGACTTCAATCCATGTCCCCATTTGACAGGTGAGAAAATGGAGGCCAGAAATTGAGAGTCCAAAGACTGAGCTAAACTAGGATAGGGTCATCACACGTGCTGTGAAAGTAGACAGCTGCCTCTGCTCCTAAGCAGCTTTCCCCCAGTTTACGGAAGAAATGATGGTTTAATTTTAACCGTTTTATTTAATTTATTTACTTATGTATTTATTTACTTATTGAGATGGAGTCTCACTCTGTCACCCAGGCGAGAGTGCAGTGATGTCATCATAGCTCTCTGCAACCTCAAACTCCTGGGCTTAAGCAATCCTCCTGCCTCAGTCTCTCAAGTAGCTGGGACTATAGGCACGTGACACCATGCCCAGCTAATTTTTTCTATTTTTAGTAGAGACAGGGTCTTACTCTTGCTCAGGCTGGTCTTGAACTCCTGATCTTGAGCTATTCTCTCAGCCTCCTAGAGTGCTAGGATTACAGGCATGAGCCACACTATCTGGCCAATAGATTTAATTTTTAACAGATGAAAAGGAAATGCTAGATTAATCTTTGAAAATAATTGTTAGTATGCCTTCATGGAAAAAAAAAAGCTAACAAAGTGATTGGACATGTCCATTTTAGTATGTATTTTTCAAAGGATATGTTTTTTGGATGACACTATCAAACTTTTGACAATCCTGAGTTGAAATATGTATCATCTCAACCAGTGATTTATAGTGAAAATATGTGCTGATCAGCTGATCTCACCACGTACTGACTACAACTCACTACAGGAATTTAAGGCCTTCATTTAAGAAATTTTTTTTTTAATTTTGAAAAGTGAAATTAGTGGAAGAAAAGAAACCCATAGCATTTTTAGATATATTAATAAAAGCTGAAATATTTTGTGGTTAAACAATCCCTGTGATCATTTCCACAAAATCCCTTGGTTAATATCATCTGGAGATCTTTTTTCCCCTAATAAAAAAGGAAAATTAAATTCATTGAAATTGTTAAATCCAGCTGAAGGGGCGATAGTGCCCCATTCAAAAGGCATTTTTTTTTGCAGCTGGGCTCAGTGGCTCACACCTATAATCCCAGTACACTGGGAGGCCGAGGTGGGAGGATCCCTTGAGGTCAGGAGTTGGAGGTTAGAGTGAACTGTGATATGATGACACCACTCACTGCACTCTAGCCCAGGAAACAGAACGAGACTGTCTCAAACCAACAACAACAACAACAACAAAAACCCAACAACAAAAACCCCCAGTATTCTCTATTATGTAACTCAGGAGTTAACTGATGTGACCGAGGCTTGCACTTTTGGGTGACTGCAGAGCTAGGGCACTGCGGAGCAGAGTTAAGCCTGGGTTTTCTAACAGCTCAGATGTCATTCGCTCTGCCTCACTGTCCACATGGATAAATATATACTCGTCTGACTTTGCACCATGCTCTTTGACCTCAGAAAAAACCTAGTTATCCTGCCTTCCATCAGCTGAGCCTTCTTTTCCTATTTATGATTTGTGGCCAAAGTGGGTCCTGCCCTTGAAAATTGAGGGTACATGGAAAGGCCCACCTTCGATCCCGAACCTCAGATCTCTCTAAGATTCTGTTTTTATCCTGCTTTTGGTGGCTTCCTCTGTCTCCAAGAAGCCAGTGGGGGTTCTGGGGCTGGAGAAGTCACTGTGGGCACATGGAAGGATCTTTGCTGCTCCAAATTCAGAACAGCAGGCCCCACAAGCTTTAGTAATAATAGAAGGTGACAGCACCCCAGAGGCTCTTATGGGCCAGCCAGACCCCTCCGTCCCAAGCCTGGTGCATTCCCTTAACTTGAAGGTCCCGGGCCTGCCCTTGAAGGTCCTGGTCCCCTCCCACGTGGCAGGCCCACAACACACACCAACACCGTTGCAGTCATCACACAAACGCACACAGCCTTTCCCCGTATTGTTCTGCATTTTAAGCCTGGATGTTAATTTTTCTGGTTGAAATGATTTCTTTACTCGTCATGTTCAGAAATTCTCACATTTCATCAAAACTAAGACTTCGTTGGTTTGGTTTTAGAAAGTGATTTTTTTTTTTCCCCTGTCAACCTTATTTCCATTTTTGGTTGTCATTAATTTCAAAAAGCACCATTTTTTATATACCTTTTAGAAAGAAAAATACAGTTAACTAAGACATGTCATCAATTTTAAGACATTCTGATTTAAGATATGTTAAATGCAAGAAAAAAAAAAAAACAATGTGCTTTTTTGTTGTTGTTGTTTCCCCAGTGTGCTTTTTAGAATCGATAAAATCTGGGTCAGGACTCGATTAGATTTCACTTTCCCTCTGACAGAGCTACTTAGGTTTTTAAAATAGCCAGGTAAGCAGGACAATTTCCTTTCAGCCCAATGCTGGCTCTCTTGGCTTCCTTCTTACCCGGGCTAGATAAGCACTTTGAACTTGAAAAACACTTGACTAAATGCACTCATATGGTCTGGATTGTTTAACCACAAAAGATTTCAGCTATTATATTAATATGTTATGGGTTTCTTTTTTTCCTTTAATTGCACTTTTCAAAATTAAAAAATATCTTTTAAGGTCAAAATTTTCAAAGCAATTTGTACATGTCGATCCAGTTTCACAGTGACAATTTCTTACATTATAAAGGTGACACAAAAGACACCTTTTCTCGGTAGAGTCTAGTTTATGTTAGCTGAGAAGTGAGCAGTGAAAGGCAAAAGGCAGGAAGGATCCTCAAGTTAAAAGACACTTATCTTAGTGGTCTTACGTCACAGATTTCGCCTTGTCCAGAAAGTCTTCTAACAATTTCTGACATGATTCTTGAATACTTCCAGTAATTAAGAGCTCATTGTCTCAGAAGGGAGCCTACTTATTTTTGAGCAGCTAAACTTATTTAGAACACTTGGATTTTTTAATTTTAATTTTTAAAAAGGATTTTATATAATCCATTTATTTTCTTTTGAAATTAGGATAAACAGGTTGCCACCGAAACTTTGTGTTTGAGATAAAATGTGCTTTTTAATGACATTTATTCGTTCATACTTCTACTTCTCTGTTTTTCTTTTTTTTGTGAGACAGAGTCTCACTTTATCCCCCTGGGTAGAGAGTGCAGTGTTGTCATCGTAGCTCACTGCAACCTCAAACTCCTGGGCTCAAGTGATCGTTCTGCCTCAGCCTCCCGAGTAGCTGGTATTTACCACGATGCCCGGCTAATTTTTCTACTTTTAGTAGAGTTGAGGGCTCGCTGTTACTCAGGCTGGTCTTGAACTCCTGAACTTAAGCAGTCCTCCTGCCTCGGCCTCCTAGAGTGCCAGGATTACAGGCGTGAGCCACCACGTCTGGCCTACTTCTCTATTTTTATTCTATTTATGATTGATTGATTGACAGTGTCCTGCTCTGCCACCTGGGCTGGAGTGCAGTGGTGCGATCATAGCTCACTGTAGCATTGAACTACTGGGCTCAAGCATTCCTCCCACCTCAGCCTCCTAGTAGCTGGGAGGCATTGCCACCATACCTGGCTACTTTTTTATTTTTTAATTTTTTGGTAGAGATGAGGTTGTGCTCTGTCACTCAGGGAGAACTCCTGGCCTCAAGCAATCCTCCCGTCTTGGCCTGCCAAAGTGCTAGAATTGTAGACGTGAGCCACCAAGCTCGTCCTCGTTCTGCTTGTCTAGAATAATCCAGCCATGCAAGTCTTTGTAACTCATTATCATGTGTCCTCTGAGATTTAAAATGTTCCTGTAAGACAGGAAGTCAGTTCCTGTAAGACAGGAAGTCAGATAGACTTGAGTTCAAGTTCAGCTCTTGCAATTTACTCACTGTGTAATCTTGGGTGCCTTTCTCATTTTCCTCCTCTTTAAAATGGGGATAATAATAACCTTTCTCTCATGATTTTTGTGAGGATTAATTTAATTGGTGTATGTAAAGCCCTTAGTACAATGCCTGGCAAATAGTAAGTTCTTAATAAATGTTAGTATTTAAATGAAAATATCTTCCTCTTTCTTAATTTCCTAATTTCTAAGAATGGCAACACACATCTAGTTTCATAATTTTGTAATCCTGATGTCATTTCTTTTTGGTTTCAGTCTTTCACTTGGTTTCTGTGCTCAATCAATTATGAAGTCTACCACCCATTCTTTCCTCTGATTCTCTTTTTTGAGAAAGAGTCTGACTTTGTTGCCTGGGCGAGTGCCGTGGCGTCAGCCTAGCTCACAGCAACCTCAAACTCCTAGGCTCAAGCAATCCTCCTGCCTCAGCCTCCCAAGTAGCTGGGACTACAGGCATGCACCACCACACCTGGCTGATTTTTCTATTTTTAGTAGAGACAGGGTCTTGCTCTTGCTCAGGCTGGTCTCGAAATGCTGACCTCAAGCAATCCTCTTGCCTTGGCCTCCCAGAGTGCCAGGATTACAGGCGTGAGCTACTGCGCCAGGCCTCCTCTGATTCTCATGACAGCTCATTTTGACAATTATAAAAACCTAGTACCTGGTTTCCTTGCCTCTAGCATTTACAACGCAGTGTGGTAGGAAAAACAGGACTTTCATGGTAGCTGCCCTTGGTTCAAATTCTGATTCAATCACATATGTACATGGGCAAGACATTGAACCATTTTGAGACTTAGTTCCAGTACCAGGAAGATGGGAATTCCATGTCTGCCTCTTCCAGAGTGATTGTTGGATAATGAGTTAGGATTATAAAATAATGCCTGTGTCAAGCTTGGAGACATTCATTAAATGCCAGTTATCTCCCATTTCCCCTCCAGTTTATTCTACATATGGTGACCACATGCATTCATGAAATCACAGCTCCAATTACACAGTATCTTGCCTAAATATCCTCAGTCGTTCCCCACTTCCTACCAAGGAGGTCTAAACTCTTCTGTCCACCTGAAATATAGAACCAGGCTGGGTAAGTTCGAATTCTGTTCTGTGACTTACTAGCTACCGTGGGCAACCTTCATAACCTCTCTGCCTTGGTTTTCTCATCTGTAGAATGGGAGTGATAACACTAGTGCCTGACTCACGAGGTTACCAGGTTCACTCATGACAATTGAATTAGTTAGCCCACATGAAGGACCTAGAAAAGTTCTGGACTATGTCTCACATCCTTCCTCTGTCACACCAGCATTTTTCCCCAACCTCTTCTCATCACTCATCTTTAGCACCTCTAGGCTCCTGCCAAGCCAGATAATTTGTTCTTCCAATTTTTTTTTTGAATTTATTTTTATTTTTTTGCTTTTTCTTTTTCTCTACTCAGCAATGACAAAAGGAACAATGTTCTTCCAAATGTGTTCCCCTTCCCCTTTGTATGCAGGGTTTGCTGCTTTGTGAACAGGAACTCCACCTGTACCCAGACTTCTGATCCATTGTGGGGCAGGTGCCCAAACCCAGCAGTGCCTCTCTGATAACAGACTGTGTCATCGTCTCAGGTTGGGCACTCTGTTTTCGGGGGCCAGAAGATGCTGTGAGTGATTGTCTTAGTGTATGCCACAACCCGAGCCTTCTTCATTGCTGCTGTTTCCCCAAATTATTTTCTCTGTTGGGTTTCCCTTAGTGATGGTGAGTGTAGAGTTTACCCCAAGCATCTCGCATGTTGTCATGACTCAGGCCAGATTAGTTACCAGCTCTCAGCACCTTGTTCCAGGTTTGTCTGGGGAGGAGAGAGAGAAGGGTATGTCTTAGATGTGGCTTTTATCAAACTGTTGGAATTGCTTGTTGACTTGTCCATCTGAGTCATTGGACTATAAGCTCTATAAGGTCAGGTAAGTTACTTACCTGTCTTGTTCATCTGTCTCCCAACACATAGCAAAGTATCTGGTGCGTAATGGGCACTCAGTATTGGATGGATGGATGGATGATGGATGAATGGATAGATGGATAGCTAGAATAAGACTGGAATGTATAATGTCCCTTTTGGCACATCCAAATGACAAACATCAGATGCACTTTCTTCTCTGCCTAGGGAGGAAGCTATTCCTAGCAAGAGCACAACTTAATACTCTAGAATACTCCTGGACTACTGAGGTTATTTATTTGGCTATGCTTTCTAATAAAGCCATGGGAAGTTAGTTATTAGCAGTTAGGAGCGATATATCTTAGTAATACTAACTTTCACAGGTACCTGGACCGATTCCAGATTTATTTCCCTCCTATAGTTTCAATTTTTAGTATGCATTATTTGCTCTGTATGGTACCTTCTTTACATAGCATAGTGCTTTCATAGAAATATTGAAGACTTGCTAATGGACCCCAAAGACCTCACATAAATCCTCTGTGAAGTCTGCTGTGGAAAGCAGACTGCTATCCATCCATGTGTGCTGAAAAAAATTTTGTAATTGAAACACCAGTTTATATTGGCCAGAAGCGATCAGAACTAAAGTAGGAAGGACAAATGTACAAAAGGGTATGTGGTCATTTGATCTTAATATCAGAATTCTTTCTGGCTTTTATTCATTTCCATTCCTTTTCTTTCTCCTCTCTGTGTAATACTGCTGGGAAGAGAGAGTGCTGCTCACAATTTTTTTTGGCAGACTTGGGTACAAGTTAATTAGCATTTTGGCCTCCAGTCTGGAGAGCAGACCCTATTCTCTTTGTAATGGGTGCCGGCAAGGAAGCTTTTCAAAGCAGAGGGGAAAAGTGGCACCCACTCTGCTGTCAAGGACTTTTATGGGGGTCAAGTGGTTTTGGCAAGAGTTCAGGCCAGAATGACTTGGCTTCAGCAAAGAATGCCACAGCCCTTGTGACAGGTTAGGTTAGCCATAAACCTGGACAAACTAAATTCTTAAGATGGTGAGAGATTGTTGCACGCTGGCCCAAGAATTTCTTGCATGCTTTTCTTTCTTTCTTTCTTTTCTTTCTTTCTTTCTTTCTTCCTTCCTTCCTTCCTTCCTTCCTTCCTTCCTTCCTTCCTTCCTTCCTTCCTTCCTTCCTTCCTTCCTTCCTTCCTTTCCTTTCTTTCGTTTCTTTCCTTTTTTTGCAAGTGGAAGTTGGATGGTTTGACAGCTGCCCTCTCCTTCCTTGCTCTGTCTCCTGCTGTTCCTGCCCATTCTCAGAATCACCATGTGTCAAACCACCCTCGCACTTGTCGGCCCACTGATGCCTCAATGTGCAAAATATTCCTTGGTGTCTATAGAATGTTCCAAAAATGTGTCCGAGTAATGAATGGGTCACAGCTTATTTGTCACGGAGAAAGTATGAGTTAATGGTCCAGTTACGCCTCTGTAAGATTTTGTGCTAAGCCTCAGACAAATATTAACATTCATCTTGATCTGAGTGTGATGATTTTATCATTTTTATGAGCACCATTGCATTGGGACATTATTTCTAAAGGCAAAGAATTCAAAAAGGAGGCTAAGGTGATAGTTTTTAACCCATCATTTCACATACATGATGAGCTGATTCAATTCTTCCTAACAGCCTGATGAAGTGGTATTATTGTTATCATCTCCATTTTACAGAGGAGGAAACTGAGGCACAGAGAGGTTAAGTAACTTGCCCAGTGTTTTTTCTTGGCAGGTCAGGACTACACCTTTTCTAAGTTCCCTTCCAACTCTGAGAGATTGAAATTTTTTATCTGGATGAGGTTGGTAATCTGGTCAAAAGATGTAGCCGAAGCAGTGAGTGAGAAAGAGGTGGAAACTGTGTGCTGGCTAAGGCTTTGGGGGACGCATGTAACAGAAGCCAGTTCTTAGGCAACACAGAGGACTTAGTAAAAGAACTGCCTCACAACATCCAAGGAAGGGGGGGAGAAGGCAGTTAGCTTCCAGGAGCTCAGGTAAAGGAGACTTTGGATCCTCTCTCCAGATCAGAAGCTGCAAGCTGGTGGCCCCCAGGCTCCATGAGGCCAGGAAATGTGTTTATTTGGCCCATACATTTATTAAAAATTGAGCCAACATTTAAAGATCAGATTTTTTTAAAAAATCAGATTTCTATAACAATCCAGATTTCCAGCTTCTCTAGAAAAATCAGATCTAGCAACCTCAGGGCCTGGTTACCCCCCATGCTGACAATTGGCTGGAGAGCCATATGGTGGTGTCCCCTCCTCAGACCCTCCCCCTCCAGTCAACTCAGCTTCCCCATCACCATTATTATCAGCTGGGCCCAGGAGGCATTTGTGCTGCCTAGAAGTGGCAGCTCTCTATAGCACACTGCCCTGTCCACTCTGGGGAAATGGAGGAAGAAAAGCAAAACTGGCCATCATCAGACTCGGCCCAGACCTGAAGACATGAATGATGCAGTCACTTGTGTTTGCAGGGCAGGTTTAGTTGGCAGGAGGCCACCCTGTCTAACTCCTGCTCCAATACATCTGGGTGTAACCCATCCATTATGGTCTCACTCTTGGGTTTCGAATGCACAGGAGCAGTTAAGTCATTCTCGTAATTTCATGTGGTACCGAAAGTCCCAAGCCAAAAATACCATCCTTGGTTCCTACTTTTAGACTTCCAGGGAACTTCCTCCTCCTTTTCTCCTTACAAAGTCACTTTGATTCCTTCTGTTTTTCTCTTCTCGAATGCACTGGCCAGACACAGAGTCCTAGTTTATTTGACAAGGGGCTGCAGGGCCAACACAAATCAAAATAAACCCAACTTTCATTTGGCAGGAGTGATGAGAGTAGAGGATTGTTGGAGGTCCTCAAATGCAGAAGCTCGAAACACAGCAGAGTGTGTGGATCTTTTCTCTGGGATGTAAGAATATGAGAACACTCTACAGAATGATCACTAAAAGATGATGATGCAGTGACAAGGAAAAGTGGTTGTAGCTTATGCTGCTATTATTATTTCTGGGTTCTAGGTAACAACAATTAAGTCACTATTATTATTATTATTATGCAGAATTTTCTTGTCCTACAGAGCCCTGACATCAGACCTGTGTTGCTTCCTTAAATGATTAAGTTTTCTAGTTCTCTTTCAGATGTATATTACCAGTTACTTCTTGATAGTCAGAGGGCTGATGTGGTCTGATGTGCATGCCTACATCATGCATGTCTGGTGTCTCTTCCTTCATGTCTCTTCCTAATATAACCACTATTTTGGTTATACCGAGAACTAAATGAAATGAATTCCAGCTACAGATGATGTCAATGTTTCCTCTGTGGGAATAGATATAAGTCTTCCGTCTCGAACAGTGGTTCTCAAAAGCTTCAGCATACCCCAGAATCACCTGGAGAATTTGTTAAAACACAGATTGCTGGGCTCCACCCCATGCTCAGAGCATCTTATTCAGTAGGCCTGGGGTGAGGCCCAAGACTCTGCATCTCTCACAAGTATCCAGGAGTTGCTGATGCTACTGGTCTGTAGGTCCCATTTGGTGAACTAGAGTAATCAAGAATGATGCTCTAAAAACAAGGCTTTCTCCAACAGTAGTGACGACTGCCCTTTTCTGTTTCTGTGCCTTCATTTGTCTTGTCCCTGGCAAGTCCCCCCTCCTTCCGCTGACTGAGTCCTCTGCATCTGCCAGGCCTGGCCTAAGTTCCCATTCCTCCACGAACCGCTTCCTGACCAGCCCACACAGATCTCTTCCCTTCTCTGAACTCTTTCAGTTTTTAAAATGAATCTGTAAAATTTAATCTGTTGCCTTGTATCATCTGCAGATTGGCGCGTGTTAGTCCTTTTCCCAGCTAGACTGAAGTAATTTGATCAGTGAACATGACCGTGCCTTTTATACCCTGCTGTGTGTTCCCGAACCTACACAGCTAAGCACGTTGTAGGTGACTCAATCATTTATATTGTGATGAATGTTCAAAATGAATTAAGAGGGATAATAGAACGCTGACTGTTTTGCTAATAGAATACCACAGACTGGGTAATTTATAATGAAAAGAGGTTTATTTCTCATAGTTCTGGAGTCTGGGAAGTCCAAGGTCAAGAAGCTGCATCTGGTGAGGGTCTCTTGCTGTGTCAACATGGGGAAGGCATCACATGGCGAGAGTGTGTGACAGATAGCAAGAGAGGGCCAACTCACTTCCATAATAAACCCACTCCTGCAGTCACAAACCTGCGCCCTTCATAATGACATTAATCCATTCATGATGGCAAAGCCCTCCTGACCTAATCACCTCTTGAAGCTCCAACCTTTTCCCACCTTCCCATTGGGGATTAAGTTTTCGACACATGAACTTTGAGAGACACGTTCAAACCATAGCTCTGTCTATACCACCAACTGGGATTACCTGATGTGGAGTGCCTGATTCTCCTACCAAATTATGCTTTACGTTTCTGATGTGACAAACCTCTGTGGTTTCTATGCCCAAAGCTGCAGGTCCTTCTGCCTGCTTCAGGATTACCCAGACTTTTGTCTACTGGAGTAGGGACCTCATGGGCTTGCTCAGTATGATGGACACTCAGCCCCACTGTCAGGGACACCCTGGATGGTCGCCGTCACCATGACTGCTGGTAGACAGCAGCACCAGCATGCCTGGTAGACAGCAGGCTTGGTGACAGTGCATAAGAACTAGTCGCTGGACTCCAGGGCAGAGTGACGGCTGAAGGTCAGCAAGCAGGCAGAGAAGTGCAGGGAGGAGATGATGGCGATTAGGCTGGCACGGTGGGTTGGGCCAGACTATGAAGGCCTCACATGACATGCCATGGGTTTGCACTTTGTCCTGCACAAAGTGGAGGGTTCTAACAAAGAGAATGACAAAATTGGGTTTGTTCTTTAGCCACTGGCCACTGGAGGCCACTGGCTTCTTGTGGAGCATATCTGAAACTACCAAAGGCAAATTTGTGACATAGAGGAATTTTGACTTGAAGTCTTCTTTAGTCTTGTTGGTCAGCTCTTGCCACTTTTCTTTATATATTGTAATCAGTGTTCTAGGGCGGTCTTAACAAATTGGTGTAAACTGGGTGGCTTAAAACAGCAGAAACGTATTCTCTTGCAGTTCTGGCAGCTAGAGTCTGGAACCAGCACTGTCGGCAGGAGTGTGCACTTTCTGAAGGCTCCAGGGAGAATCTGCTCCATGCTTCTCCCTTAGCTTCTAGTGTTACTGGCAACCCGTGGCATTCCTTGGCTTGTAGACACATCACTCCCATCTCTGCCTCTGTCATCATGTGGTTTTTTCCCTCTGTCTGTTTTGTGTCTCTTCTCCTCTTGTAAGGACATCAGTCATAACTGGAGTAAGGCCACCTTGGTGACTTCATCTTAACTTGATTACTTCTGCAAAGACTGTATTTCCAAATCAGCTCACATTCACGGGAGCTGTGGGTTAGGACTTCAACATATCCTTTTTTGGAAGGGACAAAGTTCAACCCATGACAGACACACAACACACTCCACTGCACCTTAACATTTTAGGGGTCAAGGTAGCAAAGGGCTTGCTGCAGTACCCACGCTGGTTGACTCGGCTAGGTAATGTGTTCTTGGGGAGGGCTAGGAAGCTGCCTCCACCTAAAGTCAGTAATACTAGAGGCTCATGTAAGTAGTTACAAAGGGAACAGACACAGGACCAAAGCAGCAGGCTGCGGGGAACTGACTAAAAGACCAGTTAAGGTGCTGGTGCAGATGAGAACAGAGAATAGGAGGTGGAATTGAGGGACAGGTCTGAGGTAGAACCAATAGGATCGGATGTTGGGGAGGAAAGGCTCCAAGGTTGATTCTTAGTCTATTTACAAATGTCTGTGTGCAGGAATATAATACTTACCAATATATTATATATATGAATGTAAACAAGGCCTTATAGACAAGCTTCTCTTTGTTTCCACCCAGTTAACTTGAATTATGCTTTATATGCTGAAAAGAAGAGTAATAAAGTGGAAATGATATGGAAGAAATCAAAGAGAAACTTTAAAAATCCGTATGAGTAAAGATCTTTTAAATGGAAAATATGGAAAAAGACACAAATTCTCATTTTGTTGTTGTTGTTTTGTTTTAGGGTAGGGGGGTGGTATTGGGGTAAAACACTTAACTTCTCCTTTCTCGTCAGTAAACAGACCACCAACACCATTCTCATGTACATAAAGCCAGGCCCAGAGCCAGTGCGTAATACACAGTCGGTCCCTTCCCACTCCCCTTCGATCTTCCTTCTGTTTCTTCTGGGTTTTCTGACTCTTGGGCCCAGAGGTCTTTGTGCCATTCTGTCCCTCTGGGAATAAAATATAAATTAAATAAAGATAAGTAAATTATAAGCAAATCCCTCTTGATTTGTTTTAAACGCATTAGAATCAATTATAAATTGTATATTTATAATTGTATACAATTATGAATTGTAATCGATTATAAATTGTATATATACAATTATAGATTGTATATATATAAATTGTATAAATTGTACATTCAAAGGGCTAGATTAGGGGGTGTTAGAGTTTATGAAGTGAACCCCGAGAGTGAAGGTGAGAAGAAAATGGCAGATTTCTAATCAGGATGGACATCGATCACATTGGACAGAATCTGGTGCTTGTGCCGTCCCTTTCCCACGCTTGCCGGCCCCAGCGGCGCAGCTGCCGCCATCTGTCAGCCGGGGCTCCTGCTTACTCCTTCCAGTAGAAAACGACTCTGCAGAACCTCATCCTGCCAGGACCCAAGGTGTTCACGCAGCTGCCGATGGCTCTGGTCAGCTACCCTGTAGCCCATGTGCCACCAGAGATGCCTGGAGAGTGGCCGCTGCCCGGGCCATGTCACCCAGCTCCCTGGGTGACATCCATTTGGACTTGGTTTCACTCTGAAGTTAGAAAGCGGTGGCCTACATTTCCAGCTGAATAAAAGCTGGAAGCGAGGATCTCGTTAGGCCTGCCCCTGTGCTCTCCTTTGTTTCCCTGCTAGGAATGCTCTCCCAGTGCGGCTCTCAAGTTTCCCACCCGCAGTTCCACTTTGGAGTCCATCCTTCAGAGATGTTAGCCGAAGGCTGCAAAGATGCAGGGACAAGAAAGCTTGCTGCAACATTCCTGATGACAGGGAAACCAGGAAAATAAGCCAGAAGATGATTCACAGGGGTTTTTTTTTTGTTTTCGTTTTTGTTTTTTTTAGATGAATTGCACCATAGAAAGGGACTCACCATCTCAGCTCCTTGTGTGTAACATGTAAATTTCTAATATCCAGCCTGACTCCAAGGACTGTGAGATGATCAGTATGAAAGCACTTTGTAAATTGCAAATGGTTTTGCAAGTGTAAGGGATATGATGAATCAACAGTGAACAAAGTCCTCTGAGGCCTTTTACAAATAAAGGCATTTATATGTTTAAGCCCTTGGCACTCACAAATTTAACATTCGAGGTTTAGCCAACGCATTGCAATGTGCAGTTTAGCTGAGGCGTATGTTTTATTCCATCCACAAGCGTGAATATCTCACATGGGGATGAGAAAGAGTGAATAGATGAGAAAGGAAGGTTAAAATATGATAACTTGATAGAGTCTTTAGATGCTCATTGAAACAGACATTTGTTCAGTGTCTTTTATGCTCTTGTGAATGGGCTCTGGGCTATTGGGAAAAAGTAAGACAAAGAGGTGAAAACTAGAAATATACTATGTCATTGGAAAGATCATAAATACACTCATGAAACAGTTAGTGGGCATAGCAATATACAGTAATGTCATAAACAGTTCCTTACCTGTGTTGTGCAGTACAAGGAGTGGGGACTCATGCAAAGCAAAGGATTCAAGTAGGAAATGGTTCGTGTAAGCCTGGAGCTACAGAAGGACTTAAGTTTAATTTTACCACGTTTAAGTGGAAAACTGTCCACCTGAGAATATGCAGCTGTAATTGTGAGGGAGTTTTATTGTCACTGTGGTGTGTGTTTTTAAGTCTCTCCCACTCTAACATTCTGGATGTAGGCAGTTGAAGGGTGGTGTGGAGCTCTGCAGTTGTCTGGGGTGCAGCCTGCTCCCCATCTTCTGTTCCGCCACCCCTAGGGTGTGTGCCACCCCTTGTCCTTATTGGCCTGTGATAATCCTCTGGCTCCTTCTAATTTGGAGCAAGGGACGGGGAAGGAGGCCACGCCCCCCCCCTTTATGATGTGCCTTAGACCTTGACCAACTTCTTCCACTGATGTCACCAGGCCACACCTAATTGCGTGGGAGTCTGGGAATGAATTCTTTACTCTGAGCAACCACGTACCCAACAAAAGGCCAGAGATTTTATAACTCAGGGAAAGGAAGCACATCTCAGGTGCTGCCAAAGGCCCATCTCTGCCTGTCTGTGAGCTGGTTGTTCAGATGGGGAGGAAATCTGAATAGAGGAAGAGACAAGTCCAGGTGAGGAGACCTAGAGCTAGGGAGTTACAGAGGGCAGCTTAGTACTGATGGTGCTTTTGGTTTCACTTGGTAAAGGTTTCATTTAAATTACTATGGAATGATCTTCCTAGACTTTCTGTTAGATACGAAGGCTGCTTAGAGGCAGTTGTTTGAGAAAGAAAAAAAAAGCAATTCCTGCCATCCAGGCCCTGGTCTGACAGCGCTGGGTCACAGCGCTGCTGGAAGCTGGCCAAGTGCTCACAGCTAAGCCATGTTGTCCTCCTGTCGGACATAAGCAATCGCACAGAGCCCCACTCTCAGACAAGGTCACTAGGAAACCATGGGAGAGGGAGACAAAGCAAGGCCACTTCATAATGTTTTCTGAGCACAGACAAAAACAAGGTTCCCATACAACCTGCAAAACACCAAATATCTTCTCACTCAGCTAATGTGAGCGGCCACGGCTTCTTAACCATTGTGGCTCTATCTCTACTCTAGACAGTTCTCCCTGTAGATGAGATTTATTGAGGTACCCAGTCACACGATCACCCCAGTTTCTGCCAGCACCTAATCTAGAGCAAACCCCACTTCTTTAGATCCTCCTCCCCAAATCCAACCAAAGCCTAAGTCCTGTACTAGGCTTAATTAGCTTCTTAACAGGGAGGCTCAGTAGTTTCCTATGGTATATCTTCTTCCTCACCACAATCAGTAATGAACCCAAACTTGTACAGCTACAGGAGTGCTCTTGGTGGTCTTTGGCTGAAAGACACTTACATGTTGTGTAGTGGAAGGAGGAATGCTGTTCCATAAATTCAGGAAATCTGGGTTCATTTAGAGGAGACCTTACTGCAACCGTGGGCCGGTTTCTTAATATCTAAAAGCTTTATTTTCCTGATCTACAGATGGAGAATGATAATATCAGCATCAGAAGGTTGTGAAGACTAAATGAAAGAGTATATATGAAAGTACTTTTCAAAATTACAAAGCACAGTAGAAATGTAAGGCATTTAATTTTGATTATGACGGGGAAACTAAAGATGGATTCTGTTTTTCTAGGATTTGCTTTGAGCCAGGGTCAATGAACAGCTTACGATGTAGCTTAATTTACAATATTAAGTAGTTTTGCGTTCTTAGGCCCCACTTTTCTGTATTTGGGAGGGTAATATGAACCAAGAGCCGGATCCCCAGGCATTTCTACCCAAACCAGATCACTGGCCAAGGGTGCAAGAGAGGGCAGATTCAGCAGATCCCCCTTGAAAGGAAAGTTCCCCTGAACACAAGGTACAACGTTCATTCGATTGGAGAAAACGAGAAAAGCAAAGATGACATTATGACTTCTTTTTGTGTCATACCCAAATTATTAGAAGAAGGCCCTTTTTCCTAATAGCACGTGTAAAATCTTCACTGGGCTTCAGAGGTGTGAAGGGAAACTCTAGAACCAAGACATATATCAGTCCAGTTATATGTAGGGTCACCATCACCCTAGTTGTGTGAAAAGATGGAAAAGGGCTACCCAAAGCAGTAGAGTAAGAACCCAGCTCTGCCTTTTGCTTTGTATGTGCTTTATATGGCCAAGAACCTGACTTTCACCTTCCTCATGCAGAGAAAGAACATAAGGGTGACTGCCTACTACCTCCTCCAGGCATCACTCCAACACGATGATGTGTATGAAAACCCTTAACTATGAAAGGTCATATATTCAGGAAAGGAACCATTATACTCCTTTGTTGTTGTGTTGTTGTTATTAATATTTTATTAGGAGAGGGTCTTTCACTGCTGGTTCAGCGTAACAAGCAGCTTTTGGGCACCGCCTTTGTGTCAATCGCCGTGCCTGGTAATTTGTGCCACTGCCACTCATTTGACCTTCTGTCAAATTGGAGGAGACACAGCTAGCAGTGGGGTTACACTGCTTACTCCAGGAAGAAACCTAGAAGGCACTGTTGCCTCTTGCTTTTGCATTTTATTTTATTATTATTATTTTTTTAGAGCCAGGATCTCACTCTGTCTCCCAGGCTGGAGTGTAGTGGCTCAATCATAGCCTCGAACTCCCGGGCTCAAGGGATCTTCCGGCCTCAGCCTCCTGAACAGCTAGAACTTTAGGGCCACAGCACCACACCTGGATAAGTTGATGTTGTTTTCCAGAGACAGACAGGGTCTCCCTATCTTGCCCAAACTGGTCTCAAACTCCTGGGCTCAAGCGATCCTCCTGCTTTGGCTTCCCAAAGTGCTGGGATTATAGGCGCGAGCCACTGAGCCTGACCACTTTTGCATTTTAGATGATGGATTTTATCAGGTTGGCACTTAATTCTACCAACCAAATTTAGACCTGATGGATGCCTGAAACTGAAGGCTTTATTTACCACATGGAGCTCACCTGCCGAGCTGGTTTCTAAAAATACCAGTCCTCATTTTCTTTCACATGGAAACCAGTTAAACCTAACTACAGGGTTACACAGTTAATATGGCAGGTCGTGTGGCATGATTCTAAGGGGTTTCCTCACCAGACACCAAGTGAGAGTTTTCCTGCTCCGCTATGGAGACACCCTCATCTAGCAGACTAAATTCCCAGGTGCCCTGGTTGCAATGCCATTCTGGAGACGGCCTGATCAGTCCTTACGTTCCAAGATCATTTTTAGATAATTGGGCCAGAGTCTTTTATTTACTTTCAGTAACTTACCTTTTACATATTTGTAGAACTTACATACTGTTCCAGAGTTTATATTGTACTTTACACCTCATTTTCCAGTTGTGAATTTAATAAAATTGATCAAGCCCTGAGGAGTGTCAGGCGCTGTGCCAGGTGGACTGGGGGGGTGGGGGGCGGCAGGGGGGAGCCACAGAAAAAGAAGCCGACTCCCCTGCCCAGGTGGCTGATGTCTCACTAACGTCAAGCAGCTCGTGAAATCCAGGAATAGAGATGGGTCCCGGGCACAGCACGTTTCTCTCACTGGCCCGGTGAGCTAGGTTGTCACACCCTTGTCACGGGTGAATAAAGTGAGACCAAGTGGCCTTAAGTGGCTGTGGTGGTCACCCAGCTAAGAAGGTCTGACTTCTAAACGCTGGCCTTTCCCACCCAGCACTCACCCCTCACTCTGCCTCGTCTGCGTTCTTTCCTGGCATGTTGCCCTCTCAAAGTGGCACATTAATGTCTGTGATTATATCGAAATTATATTTTGGGGTTGCCTGTTTTCTCAAGACATTTAGGAAAGCAGCTTCGTTATTTGGACATGTCCCTAGATCTTACTTGAGTAGCTAACTGATCTCCTCGTTGGCACGCTGGTTTGTGTTAGCTTCTAACTTTCCCTGCTTCTCCTTTTTTCACATCTGATGCTCTTTGTGCCTGGGACTGTCCTGGAACTTTGGCCAGACCCCATGCTCTCTCATTACCTGCAGCGGAGGGTTTTCCTTCTGCCAGGCGGTGGGCAAGCCTACCTTTGTTTGGGTGTTCTGCTCGCGTTATTTTGGAAATAGGTTTGAGAGGAATGAAGGTGAGTTATTCAAAGTATGTAGCAATTAGTATCAGGGTATACAGTAGGAGAAATTAATAAATTAAATAGCATCCCAGATGCCTCTCTCGATGTTGCCAAAATAACGTATTTATATGGCACCATAAGGCTTACTTTCCCACTCTCTATCTCAGTGGTCCCTTGCTTACGACCCTGTGAGGGTGGGAACAGAGGAGTTTAAGTTAAGTCCTCCAGGCCACCCGGCCAGGAGTAAGCTGCAGAAGAGGAAATGTGGGTCTACTCCAGTCCTAAGCCTTTTCTTTTTCTCTCTGCCAAATCATGGCAGAATATGGACTCAGCCCATAATAAAGCTTAGAGTGCTGTGGAGAGTGGTTGTCACTGACTTGATTCCTCCTGGCATCCAAGAGAATCTTCTCGATTACACGTTGCAGTCTTTGGGCGTCCGTCCAGGAGATGCTGCAGAGGGTGTCCCAAGAGAGTGTCCCCACAGAACGCGGGGCCCCCTCGGAGTCTGTGAGAGAGGGACGAGTGCAGCTGTCAGGACTGCACTGGGGAGGCTACCTGCCCCTGGCATACTCAGGTAACATGTCCTGGGAATGAGGACGTTTCTGAGGAAAGAGAAGGATTACTGTGGTGACTCTAAATTGCCATCATATAAATGAGGGGGTTGATGTATTTAAAAGTGCTCAGATGTAAGTACACATGTTTATCGCTGAATCTACATTTGCCCCCAGAGAAGTTGTTTTCTGGGCTGTGGCTTCATTAACTAATGTTAATTAAGAAGACATTTTAAAATAAGTCCTGAGGGATCACACACAGGCTGTCACAGTAAAATTTAAAAAGGAAAACAAATGGTCTACAATAAATCTCCCCTCCCAAGAGTTTGTCATTTCCATTGTTGTGAGTAGGATTTTGTCGTTTGGATATCTCCTTAGAACTAGTCTATGAGCTGATTAAGAAAGCCTGTCAGGGCCGGGCGAGGTGGCTCATGCCTGTAATCCAAGCTCTCTGGGAGGCCGAGGCAGGAGGATCGCTCAAGGTCAGGAGTTCAAGACCAGCCTAAGCAAGAGCGAGACCCAGTCTCTATTAAAAATAGAAAGAAATTATCTGGACAACTAAAAATATATAGAAAAAATTAGCCGGGCATTGTAGCGCATGCCTGTAGTCCCAGCTGCTTGGGAGGCTGAGGCAGGGGGATCCATTGAGCCCAGGAGTTTGAGGTTGCTGTGAGCTAGGCTGACGCCACGGCACTCTAGAGTGAGAGACTCTATCTCAAAAAAAAAAAAAAAAATCCTGTCAGAATTTGTCATAATCACACTTCCAACCAAAGAGGGGCAGTTTGCGGATTTCCTTTTTACTTGGAACCTGGAAGATGAACAGCTACAAGGTGGTCACAGGTTTCTAGATGGGCGTCCCAAGCCATTGTCTTCAACCTTCAACCTTCTACGACACGTGGCCCACTTCCAGGTTTCAGAGTGTGACCGCACTGGGTAGATTCACTTCCTCCTGCGATGACGCCTGAGAATGAGGGGGCAGAGTAGGAAGTGGGGTGGGCGGGGAGGAGGGGCACCTGGGAATGCTGGCGGGGAGTGTCCAGTGGCTCTAAGCCTTTGGAGGCACCTTTGCCAATAAAGACTTGGGGAAGGGAGTGGCCTTTTGTGGGGGCCCGGCAGGCCGAGCCATGAAAACAGGAAAACCCAGCCCGCCCTCAGCCTTTCTCACAGGCACTGGTATTGCTGGACATACTGGTTGGGAGAAACTGCCTCCGATCTTCTTTCATCTAGAAGAGACGCAAGAGAACCCAAAGCCTGGGGATTTAACACTTAGCACTTTACCTGGTAATAAATTATCAAGTAGCTAACTGGTCTGTGGTAAACAGTTGCCTGAGTGCCCTTTTTTTTAGCTTCTCAGTGGCAGCAAAGTAGATCTCACACAGATCTGACAAGACATGAAAGATTTAGGGATTCCAGTTAGGATATTTAAAACCTCTTGCCAGATGGGAGATGGTATCACATACCTCCACACTCAATTTCTAGATCTCAGAGCCGGGCATTGAGATTTTTGAAAAAGTAACATTTGAGTGGATAATGGTTAAGAGAAAATTTAATCAACTTAATTTAAATAGACTAAATGATGATTAGAGCTGATCGTTGTCAGCGCTTGGGCTGGTGTTTCTAAAATGAAATAAACAATAGAGTTCTTGAAATAAGGTCACCAGGTTAGCATTCAGTTGTCAGGAAGATCAATGATTAGCTTAAAGTCATGTCTTCTCAGCTTACCTGGCAGCCAGGGGTAATATTTCACAATTAGGTGTGAATTGCAGTCCTTTTGGTTTTTTTCCTGGTAGGTACCAGCTCATTCAGTGTTTTTATGTGGTGAAAGAGTTGAATCTTATATCAACAAAACCCATTGTAAACAATGGAACTATCAATGCCGACTTAAGTAATTAATTTATAAACCTTTGTATCTTTTTTTGAAAAAATCATTATATCTCCAGGGCCTAATGCAGGTTATGTCGACTGGGTTAAATGACTGAATCAGTGAAAAACATAGGATGTGGTTCAGGAAAAAGACCACAAGAGCATAGTTGTTATTAAAAGAATGCCACCCCTAAAATTACTATTATAATATTGCCAATGTCCTGTTTATGTTTATCAATCCTTAGGGATTTTGGAGTACACTACCAATAATTTATATCCCATTACTCTAGCTAGGGGAGGAGAAAAAATGAATCCTAAATGTAAACTTTTTACCTTGAAAATCTAAAACATTTCTTTTCCAGAAGCAGTGGTGCTTCAGCAGTAGTATTAAAATCACATACCTTTCCAAAATGGGCTCCAGGCTTGTAAAACAATGTGGCTGTAATCTTTATTGACAGGACAAGAAGAATGTTCGATCTCTGAGTAAGCTCGCTCATCTTCATGGCTGTGATGATTTGCTATAGAGGCTGGGCTGCTTTCTCAAGTTCTATCCCAGCTGCCCTAGATTTGGCAGTGGTGGTTCTTATACAACAAAGTTACCTGAGATAATAGTTCCACACAATAATTTCTAGCAAAAAGAAAATGCCTGATGACTATCGCAGGTGATAGCAGATTCCCTCGTGGGAACAAGAATGGCTGGAATCTAAAGCTGGGCAAAGAGAACTTCCCTGTTTGTGGCTCAAGAGCAGGTGTTGCCATCCTCTTGGAACTGAATGATTAGACTCCATCCTTTTCACTCACATTGTTCGTCTCCCAGCCTCCTTGTCCTCCTCACCTGGCTTTAGGCAATCTGGTCCAAAAGGGCTTCTTCCATTTCCACCTTTTTAATAGGTACTCCATAGCACCACAGCTATGGAAGAGAGGAGGGACAGGAAGGAGCAGGGATGGGGCTCTAGGCACCCAGCTGGAGGGGGAACCAGTCATAACCATCCCACATACAATAGCTTTGCACAGGGGCAGGCCTGACTGCCTCGTATACCTCTTTCCACAGTCCTGTCTGGGCCATTAAGAGTCACCTTGACTCATAATTGTGCTTATCAGTTCAGCTTCTAGGAATGCATTTTTTCACACCCCGTGGAGGTGGAACACAGCGTCACAGGTCCAGGAGGGCAGCTATCTGGCAACCTCCAGCTTGCCGCCTCTCTGGGGCTCAGTAGGCTGTGAGGAACTCAGCTGCCGTGTCTCTGAGAAGCCCAAATGCGTGCTCTGCAGCAGCCTGCCTGTCTGAAAGCCTCAGCTTCTGAGAGTAATGCACTCTTCCAGAATGCCAAATAACTGCATTTAGAATTTTAAGTCTGTCAAAGTCAGTTTTGAAAGTTTGTTGAGGAGCAGGATATTTACATAGTCTAAAGTATTGCCCTACAAACCACTTAGCAGTTACAACCGGAAAAAATAGAAATTATGCAGTGGCGAAAATTGGACAATAGTTAATCAAGTGACTAAGACGAATATCACCTACGAACACCGTGTGCCACTGGGCGCGATGCCCTGAGAAAGACACAAAATTACTTGGCTAGAATCCCGGCCCCACATGCAAGAGATGAATGTGATTATGACAAATACCAGAGAAATCCAAACCGAGGAAAATTCTGTAAAATAACTGGCTTGAATTCTTTAAAATCATAAAAGACAAAGGAAAGCCAAGGGGCTGTTACAAATTAAAGGCGTCTAAAGAAATCTGACAACTAAATACAATACATGACCCTGCACCAGGGCGAAAAATTGTCATAAAGGATATTACTGGAATAATTGGTAAATATTGTAATATTGAATTCCATTATAAGTACTGTATCAACGTTCAATTTACTGTTACCTCCACTGTGGTTATTTGAGAAAATTCCCTTCTTAGGAAAAGATACACTGAGGTATTAAGCAGTAAAAGACATGATGTATACAACCTATTTTCAAATGTTTTAGAAAAAAATTGTGTGTGTGTGTGTATATGTATATAATATATACATGGAGGGTTGGAGAGAGAGAGAAAGAGGAAGCAAGTGTGGCAAAATGTTACAAACTGGTGAAGTGTAAAGAGTGGAAGAATTCTTTGTTTATTTTTGTAACTTTTCTGTAATGTTAAAACTATTTCCAAATAAAAGGATTTTTTTTTTTTTTTTTTGATACAGAGTCTCGCTTTGTAGCCCAGGCTAGAGTGAGTGCCGTGACGTCAGCCTAGCTCACAGCAACCTCAAACTCCTGGGCTCAAGCAATCCTGCTGCCTCAGCCTCCCGAGTAGCTGGGACTACAGGCATGTGCCACCATGCCCGGCTAATTTTTTTCTATATATATATTAGTTGGCCAATTAATTTCTTTCTATTTATAGTAGAGACGAGGTCTCGCCCTTGCTCAGGCTGGTTTCGAACTCCTGACCTCGAGCAATCCGCCCGCCTCGTCCTCCCAGAGTGCTAGGATTACAGGCGTGAGCCACCGCGCCCGGCCATAAAAGGATTTTTAAAAACCATATTTTCATTATCTTACCCTCAAAAACAAAATAAGCAACCCCCCCCCCCCCCCCCCCCCCCCCCCCCCCCCCCCCCGTGCCCCGTCTCGTTTGCCCTGGGTTGGGTCAGCAATGACACAGAAGGGGCTGGAAAGAGGTCTCTGTCCCCTCCGTGTCCCTCACCTTTACTCCTAAATCAAGTCCCCCCAGCTAGTGTGGACGGTGCCTTTAGAGAGACACCAATGAGCAGGTCCGACTCTATTTCTAGGGCAGTGGCCCAGGGAACGGCTGGGCAAACGGGCTGCTCTCCCGCGCCTTAGTGCCACCCCGTGTGCAAGTGTCCCCGCTCTGCCCCCGCAGAGCCAAGAATGCTCTCAGCAGCCGGAATGGTGGCCGCAAATTGAGGTCAGTAGGAAAACAGATCTGTTTGGGGTTGTAACGTTGCACACAATGCGATGAGTGGACAGAAAAGAATGCACCCCCGTGAAGGGGTGGCCTTGCAAACCCCGAGTTTGGTTCTGAATATCCTTACTATGCGCAGCATAGAAAACAGGAAACGTCAGTTAAAATGGGAAATCGCTGTGGGCCGAATTACTGTAATTCCTCGTCTTACTTAGAAGTTGGCATGGAGCAGGGCCCTTCATCCACAGCGTGACGTCTCAGGCTTTTCTGTGCCTTGATAATTTTGCCCTTTCTTTAGGGTGGTGCATTACGGAGCTCAAAGGCTTTTAGACTGGAATTGCTACCTTTAAGTACGCTTAGAAATTGTTTTTAAAGAGCTGTTTGTTTTTTTTCCCTGTCTCTAGGTTAAGAGCAGTCTAGCTCCAGTTCTGGTTCCCTCCCTCTGCCCCCTCTTTATTTCTAAGTAGGCGAGATTGAGCACACGGAGAGACTCACAGCCGGCTTAATAACAACCCAGTGATATGTGACACGGCCATTATCGTGCTAGACTAGGGGATAAACAGAGGTGTGTTCTCCAAAGCGGATGAGCCCAACTGGAAATTTGCTCTTTGTCCCTCCCTGCTCCCCATGTCTGCCACTCCATTGGGGTCCTCTAACGTAGAGGGGGGGTTTTGCCAGCCTTTCCATGCTGTAAGATGGAGATAATTGTACCGCTCCATGCCTTTCTTGTGGAGTTGTTTTAGGACTCACGTGGGATGATTAATGGCTAAGCAGCCAGACACTGGCAGCGACGTACAAATTCGAGGTGGCGTTATTTATTTCCCTCCCTGGATGGGAATCTGACTACAGTAGTTTGGGTCCTTTCCCTCTGGAAGCAGGACGGTTTTTCTGAGTGACCTGGGCTGCACCCTCTGATGGAGATTCCATCTCGGCTGCCTGTTTCCTGTCCCCGCTGCCAAGTCCTCAGCCTTGCCTGCCTGGCCCGCCTGCAGCCGGTCTAAGTTTTCCTATTTAACCTATGCTGCGATTTCTCAGCACAAGTCCCCCTTTCTATCCCAGTTGGTCTCTTTAGGGGGCTCTCACATGGGGGAAAGCTCGACGCCAACACAAGTGAGAAGTGTTATCCTCGTCCATGCCTTTGCTTGTCTTGTCCCCCTCCCAGGAGTACCTTTCTTCCTCCATTCTCTCAATTCAGTGCTTAAATTCTTTTTTTTCAATCCTAAACTCCACTCTGATCTCCGTGAAGCCTCCCAGAATGACTCAACCCTTAGGGATTTTTTTTCATTAATTGCCTCATCGAGCAGGCATTTATAAAGTCATTTACGTGCATGGCTCTTTATTAGGAGCACGGAGATGCGGCACACCCCACCCTCAAGTGACTTACGGTTGAGACAGGGAGAGAGAGGAGGCGTAGCTAATCGTGGGGGTACAGACACACTCTTGTCAGAGTGCAGGCAAGATGATCTGGAATGTCCTAGAACTTGTAGGCATCCATCGGAGAGGTAGCATTTGCATTGGGTCTTCAAGGATGGGCTAGATTTGAAACATGCGGGACATTCAGTCCAGGTGGCCAGGGCATGACAGGCCAAGATGCAGAGGTCAAATGTTCCAGCCTAAGAGCACCAGGTCTCTTGGTCTGCTGGTTTGGTGACAGGAGCATGGGGCACTTGGGAAATAAGCACTGGCAAGGGAAATGGGCTTGGGACACCAGGCTGAGGTGTTTGAACTGCACTGGCTGGTTAGGAGAAGCTCCCCTGAGGGGCAAGAGGAACCCTGTGTGTCAGGAAGGGCCAAAACCAGCATTGTGTGAGGGCTGAGAAGGCTTGTATGCCTCCCTGAATTCCTGTGACTGACATCAGACATAGGGATTGACAGGGCAAAAATGTGGGCATTCCCAGGACATTTTGTGGCATACGGCATGACTAGACCAAGTACAGGTACCCTTCACCATCCAAAGCGATTTATTTCTAAGTTTAGATAGCATTTGAGTAGGACAGTTGGATAACAAGGAATACTGCTTTGTTCAAATCTATTTAAGATAGGGAGTCATGGCCGGGCGCGGTGGCTCACGCCTGTAATCCTAGCTCTCTGGGAGGCCGAGATGGGCGGATCGTTTGAGCTCAGGAGTTCGAGACCAGCCTGAGCAAGAGCGAGACCCCATCTCTACTATAAATAGAAAGAAATTAATTGGCCAACTAACATATATAGAAAAAATTAGCCGGACATGGTGGCACATGCCTGTAGTCCCAGCTACTTGGGAGGCTGAGGCAGCAGGATTGCTTGAGCCCAAGAGTTTGAGGTTGCTGTGAGCTAGGCTGACGCCATGGCACTCACTCTAGCCTGGGCAATAAAGTGAGACTCTGTCTCAAAAAAAAAAAAAGATAGGGAGTCATGAGATTCCAGGTCGGAGAAGGTTTATCAGAAATTTTATACAAATCTATTCAGTTCCTGAGTTTTGATCTCAGATAGGGAGGGACATCTGCATTTGAAGCAGCTGGCCCAGGAAAAGCTTAAGGGGTCTCTGAGGGTCATCGTCATTATATAGAATCCGCATCAAGCCATCTCAAACTCTGTTATAGTTTGGTTGTTTAACTTAGGCAGGGATGCTCTAAGATGTTTAAGTACTTAACAACATGCACAGCAGCCGATCAGAGGCACTCACCAGTGGGAAGTCATTGTCAGGCCTATATAGAAGTCAGTCTTTTTTTTGCTAAATCAAATGGAAAATTTCTTGGGCTTCACTTACTGTTTCTGAATTCATCACGATGCTTAAAACAACACCAGGTATGTGGCAGAGGCTTAATATTTTATATTTTTCTGAATTTCATCGGCTTTATCCGTATTTTTGTTGTAATTTTAAAAACTTTTAATTTTCATGTGTCAATGAGCAGTTAAGAGAATGTCGTGATGCCTCTGTTCAGACTTTGCTTTCCCAAGTAGCCCCACCTTGCATCTCTTTATACCCTGTTAATTTTCAGGCTTATTTATTATCATTTACCCAATTAACAGTATTTATTGAACATCCACTATGTGGCAGGCACAGAACTTGGGTGGAGCACATTCGTTAGGACTCAAACATTTGTTGTTCTGCAGATTGTAACCTGCCATTGGTAAGATTCTGGGGCTCAGGCTGACCAAGTTGGTGGTCAGAGTCTGCTGCTCAGGGTCTGACTCTCCAGTCTCGGGCTTTGGTGTTCGTGAATCTCCCAGACAAGTGCACCGAATGAATGAATGCATCAGCTCTGTGTTCACCATGCCCTGCCCAGCTTTCTGCACTTCGCAGAAACCCGGTCCCGCTGCTCTCTCCTGCTTCTTCCTGCCTCACTCCTGGCCTTCTTTGTCCCTTTGAGCCCTTCCAAGTTGGTTTTTTGATTATTCGTGGCCCTACTCGGAAGTTCGCTCTTCAGAGAAGCCTCCTCTAACCTCCCAACTCTATCACGTTTACCTTAATTTTTTCATAGCATTTATTAATATCTAAAATCATATTTGTTTCTCTGTTCATTTTCTGCCTTGCCAATGAGAAAGCAAGTTCTGTGAAAGCAGGAGCCCCATCAATGCGGTCTGCACCTGTTACCCCGGTGCCTGGAACAGGGCACAAGCCTATTGGAATGAATGAATGAACTAAACAAGTCGATGAAACGCTTCCCATCCTTGGGTTTCTTCTTGTCCATTTCCTCCCTTTTTTGCAAACTGTCACCCATGCCTGTGGCGACAGCTTCTTAGAGGCCAAGGTAGGACTCCAGAGTTGATGCTCCTGGCCCACTCCTTGCTCCTAAGCTCCAGAAGCTTCAGAGCTGTACATCCAGTGCTGAAGCGGAAAAGCCGGACAGAGAAGGGTTTCTATGCGTGAAGATTCTAGAGCCAGAACATTTGCCACTGGGTGTTGATCTGGGGCCTACTGTGTGAGTCTTTTGTGTTAGGGCTTCCTCCTCCTTAAAATGAAGATCAAGAATAATGCCAACTTTACAGATTTTTTGGGATAATTAAGGGAGTTAATATAGGTAGAGAGCTTAGAACTTTGCTTGCTAACATAGTGAGTCCTCAAGGAAGTTAACTGGGTGGGGGTTTCATTCTAGGCCAGTGGTCCCTCCACCTGGAAAATTGGGGTGGTTGCCTTCTGCTCTTTTTTCATGGCAGAATAAAAGGGACGCTTTGCTGAATCCTGAACTTTCTCCTACTACAGTGCAGATATATTCCTTACCTGTTGCATTTGGACCGTTGGTACCCATGTCTCCCTGCTCAGCTCCAGAAAAGTGGCTTCCCCGGCCCAGCAAGCAAGAGGGCTTACAGCTCTTGAGCGGAGGGCCCCCTCTTTGTCTGCAGACTGCCATTCGCCTACCACCTCCAATCCTGTGGGATAGACTCCCCTCCCCCGGCACTTCATACACGTTCACTTCTCAACTCCAGCTCATAGAAATTCAGTCCTTTCTTTGGCTCTGTGGATGATTTAGGTAGCAGATAGTGACCTACGTTCAGATAAGAAAAGACCCCTTACATGCGTAGACCCATGCTCATTTTGCAGTCTTGTTTGTAGCCACACAATTCGGTTGAGATTTTCATCACACTGGTCAGGAAATTCATAGTGAAGGTTACTACAGCAACCTTAACTCTGCTCTGGAAAGCAGAGCCCTTACAATGGGGCCTTTCAGAGGCTGGCCCTGAAGCTGGGCACTGATTCAGTCTATTCAAAACACAATGGGGCAAAACAGAATAGAAAGGAACTACACATTGTTTTAGGCCTCCCTTTGCCATCTGTAGCATTTCACATTGTTGTCCATCCTTGTACCCAACATTAGGTTTGTTTCTCCGCTAATACACTTTAAATTTCACAATTCACATGCCTGCCAGTGGAAGTGCATTTCATGGAAGTTTAGTAATGATAATTCGATAGTGGTGTACAACAGATTCACAGCCAGAAGATGCTACCGAAACATGTTTAAGAAGAGGTAATTCAGAACTTTTGATTTGGAGACAAGGAAAGCACCAATTGGATATGTTTAAAAATATTAAGACCACTCTTCAGAACTGAGGAATTTGCCTTGAAATCCTGTAACACAACCATGAATTTTTTCAAAAGGGTGAAAACTTTAAATGACCAATTAAATTAAATCACTCCTGGCCTTTATACACAGCAACTCCAAACAAACCCAACAAAAAACATACTCACCAATAGAAAATGATTGATTCACTTACATTTTTTTGTTAGGTAGGTTTTTAAAAGCTGAATTTAGCCATTTAGCATGTGAACAGTAGTTATACCAAACAAAAAGAGCTGTGGTTTCCTTAGAATGGAAGTTGGAGGGAAACTTTTTTCTTACTTTTTTTCCTTTAGTGCATTTATGGTATTTTATTTTATTTATTCCTACTGCTTGCCCTATGATCAAACAACTCTGTTGTATATTTAGATCTCTAGGGTTGTTTTATTTCCGTCCCTTTCTTTAATGTTTCCCTCATGTTTAATTTAAATCATTTGCCTTTTATCTTTCTCAGCGTCTCAAGCTATTTCTCTCTTTCCTAGCCTTTGTTCTCTTCTTGCTACACTGAATTAAAAAAATAAATTAAAATGAGCTTTTTTTCTTAAGTGTAAAGGTAGAAGCTACGTCTGCATCTTGAACATAGCTCATCTCCATCAAACAAATGGTGAAACCGTTTCCTTTTGATTCCAATGAACTCGTAATTGACATGTAGTTACTCCCAGATATCTTTGGGTGTTGATTATTTGATTAGTAAGTAATGCTGCAATTTTGGCCCAACTCCAAGCAAGGGAAAGGGTCACAGACCAGAGAAGAATATTAGGACTACTGATACTACTACTTTTCCTTGTATTTTGGGTCTCTGGGCTCAGGCAGAAAGGGACTTTTGTGAGCTTGGGAGCAGCATATCGTACAAATCCTTTCAGTATTTTTGCAACCAAAAGCCATGCAAATATTTTTGCAAATATACTTGTTGTCTTGCTGGCAGTTTATTTGAGGTGGCAATGTTGAAACTATGTTCTATTCCCTGTCCTGCCCATAATTCAGTGCACTGTCTTTTACATATCTCGGTGAGCACACTCTTTTCTACCTAATGTAGACAGCAGGTTATCAGTTTGTTTCGGTTCCTTGCATAAAATGATTTTTGTTATTACTGCTTTGGGGTAATTTGTGTGTTAATCCCAGCCCCCTTGACTCTTGTTCCTGTCCATATGACAACGGAGGGCTGAGTTTACTGCCAGCTCTTGACTTTGCAGGCATGCTATGTGACTTTGGAAACTATGCAAAAAATTCCTCCAGCAGATCCCTAACTAGGACTATTTTTGTAATTGATGTCTATCTTGCCTATTTTGCCTGAGTGAGGACTTCTGTGAGGTTATTTTTAGGATATTTGAGTCCCCTGATTGTGCTAAGAGGTACCTTTGTCGCAAAGGAAAATCATCATCCCCCTCCAAATTTTCCCCTCCAAAATTTTTGAATGCGAGTCCTACTCTCACTAAAGACCAGGCTTGGGGAGTGTGTCTTCGAAGCTGGCTGTCAGGAGTACTTTGAAGGAGAAAAGGCAGAGGCACAGTTCACTCTCAGCACCACTGAGGCTCCTAACTGTGCCCTTTAGCTTTCTGCTTCAATCATTCAATGTGCTGAAAATGCCTCTCTGTTTAGAGGCTAGTTATGTTCCTGTATCCAAGGTAACCCTCATCCAATTTTCCATTGTGGGACCTACAGGCAGCTTTGGGTGCTGCATATGAAACCTTGCTGTCAGAGAACATCTCTCTTGAGGGTCCTAAATAAGCTCACAGTGAAGCCACGCTGATCTTCCACATTGGTTTTATTGCAAATTCATCCCAGAGCTTGCTTATTGAACTTGGGGTTGGGGGAGGGGCACAGCAACCTACAGGCAGCTGGTAAGAGCCCCTTGGAAATTCTGTAGGCAAGGGACACGTCAATAGAAGATAAGGTCTGCTCCTGCTATGGTACCACTGCACCCACTCCCCTTCTGCAAACTGGACCTATACACAGCTGCCTGCCTTCCTTGTCTACCCTGGGGCTTCTCATTGAATTATCAATTGTATTCTTGGTTCCCCCTACCCTTTCTAAATTCCCTGAGCCCAGCCCTGTTTTCATTCCTTTCCTGAAATCCAAGGTGTGGCTCAGGAAAAGAACTGGCCAGGTGGGCCCTGGGGCAGGCGATGGAAAGGAGTGAGAGGATGGACTTGGTGTTTCATGTCACCCATCGAGCTGCTCTGAGCCTACAGGACCCTTGGTGACACTGATCTGCAGTATGGATTAGTGGCTGCTCTTGTGGTTTCTTGTCCTGGGAGGTGCCCACAAGACTGTCACCTTGGCCATCCATCTCACTGGTGCTCTAAAGGCTCCTAGACCAGTGCCTTTATGGGTACGTTTTGTCCCTAGCAGAACACGGTACCTGTGTGCCACAGATCGGTCTAGATTCAGCAAGCCGAGGGTCCAGACGTGCCCCTGCCAGAAACAGCCATCTCTTACTTCTGTATTTAGTTCCGTGTTGCCTAGTGGTTGTGCTTAGGAATGCTCCTCACCCCTGAGCTCAGCTTCTTTCCTGGATTCGATATCCCCATAGCTCACCCATGACAAAGGCTGCCCGCGCCCTGAGACACCCCTGGGACAGGCCCTGTCCCCACCCAGCACATCCCGACACAGCACCCCTGCATGGGAGGTGATAACACCAACACCTTGCCTGTGACCGCTACTTAAAATCCCATGCGTTATATACTCTGGCAGTGTTCCTACACCAGCTTTTAAAAAACACAGATGAGAAAATAATTTCATCAATGTTACAAAGCTTTTTAAAAATTGGGTTCTCGTTCAGATATGCCACAAACAGTTCATTTTTCAGGAAAATGAAATTAACTGAGAAAAACCATAAAATGTGATTAGTCATACCTTCACCACTTTGCATGCCATAAATAATACATATTTTGCAATCAATACAGAAGAGATGCTATGAAGGACAGTCAGTCCTGGGAGACTTCTTAATCAGGTTGCTGTCAGCTCTACTGTGGTCTGCTAAGTCTTTGCATATTTTTCTTTTTCTCAGAATAGCATTTAAATGTTAGGATTTCTTCCATGGTATGGAGCTAGAGTTCATTTTATGTGACAAGAAATTGTTCAAGGACCTTCCTGATTTTATTTATGTTTCATTCGATAACATGAACAGGAGCCATTGGTTCTGGTATTTCTAGCTGGTCTGTTTACCTCATTACTTTGGCTTCTTAATTCAATTAAAGAAACTTCCTGAGCAGCTACCATTGCTTCAGATACTATAATTTTCAACCCAAAAGTTAGGACACATAGTCTGATAGGACTTTAGTTTATGGATTTATTATTAATAAAAATCCTGTTAATGGAGGTACAAAAGCTAAATCATATTTAGTTCTACATTTGATAAATTGCCTTAATTGTGAAGAATAAAATTCTGTGAAACTGGCCTGGTCCAAGGTCACAGAGGCAGATAAGAGGTAGAGCTTGTAGCCAAGTCTATTGATTCTAATCAGCTGCTGGATTGGCAAGAAGCATTGCATTCTCCAGATGTCTAAGACTTTGCGGGGTGTGGTGGCTCACACCTGTAGTCCCAGCACTTTGGGAAGCCCAGGCAGGAGGATCACTTGAGGCCAGGAGTTTAAGACCAGCCTGGGCAACACAGCGAGACCCTGTTTGTCTCAAAATAATAATAATAATAATAATAATAATGGGGCATGGTGGCGTGCTCTTGTAGTCCTAGCTATAAGAGCAAGACTGAGGCAGGAGGGTCATTTGAACCCAGGTTACAGTGAGCTATGATCGCATCACTGCACTTCAGCCTGAGCAACAGAGAGAGAGACCCTGTCTCTAAAAAAAGATTAATCTGTAACCTTTTTATTTTTTTTTTGAGACAGAGTCCTGCTTTGTTGCCCAGGCTAGAGTGAGTGCTGTGGCATCAGCCTAGCTCACAGCAACCTCAAATTCCTGGGCTCAAGCGATCCTGCTGCCTTAGCCTCCCAAGTAGCTGGGACTACAGGCATGCACCACCATGCCCGGCTAACTTTTTCTATATATATATATATTAGTTGGCCAATTAATTCGTTTCTATTTATAGTAGAGATGGTGTCTCGCTCTTGCTCAGGCTGGTTTCGAACTCCTGACCTCAAGCAATCCGCCCGCCTCGGCCTCCCAGAGTGCTAGGATTACAGGCGTGAGCCACAGTGCCCGGCCCTTAATCGGTAATCTTTAACTGGACTACAGAGTTAAGGTATGGAGAACTGTTCTGAGGGGCAACATCTCTTCACTTTGATCTCCTGGGTTGGGGAAAAACAGGAAAGTTTTGGAAACTTCTTTCTTCCTTGGAGCAGACTCTGGACCCAGAACCCCTATTTTTCCTACTGACAGCGGCCATAGTGCCATAGAGATACAACAAAGGTGTCCTGAGAGGAGCCAAAATGCCCTGGAGTTTATTCACTCTACTACTGCTGATCCAACACGACCATGTGCCAGGCACACGCTTCATGCTGGGGACACTGCAAGGGACAGACCTCCTCCCAAGGCTGACTCCATAGCGAGGAGCTTTCTTTGTCTCGTGCACAGCCGTGCAGAGCCAGACTGCTGCGTGGGCTCCTAGCTGTGGGCTTTGATCCAGGTACTCCATAGACTACATAGTACTTTTTTCTCTTCTGTAAAAAAAAAAAAAAGAAGAAGAATATAAGTACTTCATGGTGTTCTTGGGCCAACGAAAGAAGTTAATATATGTCCCATAGACATGCAATAAGGCAGTTGCTATGAACTTTAGAATTATTGCTGTTTCAAACTGCCATTGCTTTATTATGATAGGCAGTAAATGTTTGAGCATAAAAATGATTTGAAGCCCAGCTGTTGGAACTGAGCGAGTGACTTGAGCACTCTGTGCTTCAGTTTCCTGCCTTGTAGTGTTGTAGGGGTTAGATAAGTTATTACATGCAAAATGTTTAGAACAGTGCCTGGCATGTAATAAGAATTAGCTGCTATGTGAGAATGATGATAATTTTATTTCATTCATTCAACGGACTGTTGGGGGTGCCACAGGGGATGCCATCACTATATACCAGGTCTTGGGGTAGAATGGTGGGTAAGACCCAGTTCCAGGAGGTAGTTTAAGCAGAGAGCCAGGTACTCAGATAATGCTGTTTCCTAAGTGTGGTGAGGCAGGGGCTTCCAAGGGAAGAGGGTGCCTGAACCGAGCTGGGTGGGAGTTTACTAGGCATAGGATTGGGGTGGGTTAGGAGGAGTTCATGGAAGAGCATTCCAAGCACAGGGACAGTGGGGATGTAGGTACTGAAGATCCCACTTCACATGCACATACCTGGAAACACAAAAACAAAACCCGGCATGCTGTGCATGGAAAATGGTCTTGTAGGGATTTCAAAGTTAGGGGGAATCAGGGGGTTAGAGATGGACAAGGACAGGTCAGGGGGCCTTGCTAAGGTTTGTGCTTTAGATGCACATACAGCTGCCCTGTGGCCTTGAGGGGTTCCAGACCGTACTCGCAAGGTGGCCACCGTCGCCTGGCTGCCCATCTCCCTGGGGAGCCAGCTGCACTGGTGGCTGTGTCTAGAAGCCCCAACTAGAGCTCTTGCCTGGCCTGGAGAGCAGATGTCCTGCAGGGGCTTGGAGAGCCTGGGACGAATTGCCCGGAGCCAGGGACACTGGCACCCAGATTGTGTAGGGAGGGGTGTTAAATCCTATTTCCAATAAATGGGGGGTGGGGGAGCTTCACAGGGGCTTTTGGTGAGGACGAGAGGGGAGGGAGCCACCGTTCTAGGTTTTCTGGAGATGGAAAGAGGACAGAACAGTGCTGGTAATGATTGCAGGTAGCACTTCCTGAGAGAGAAAGAATATATAGCAGGTGCTCAAAAGAGAATTTCTTCATCAGCCTCAAGACAAGCCCTCACCCTGGGGGACTGGTGACCTCCCCACATGTGGCTGGGAGGCAAGAGGGACCTCTTGACCCCTCAGGACCCCTGATGGAAAGTGCAAGGAATTCAGAATGTGAATACAGAGTAGGTTCTGCTTGTAAAAACAAAACCTAGGCTCTCACCTACTAACTGAGGGGGAAATCTGTCCTTGCTTTGTGAGATTTCCCCAGCAGAGAAAAATGTGTCTGGAAACGCAACAGAAGTCATTTAAATTCCCTAGGACTAGGCTTGAAATTGGCAGGCATAGGCCCAGTAGAGAATGGTAGTATGTCCCCAGGTTGGGACAGAGAGCCAGGCACTTAAGATACACGTTGTGTATTTTACGACATTTGTCTTCATAGCTATTTTTACACCACCGTGAAGAAACAAAACTAGCACACCGTACTGATGATTTGTATGGAGATTATTGTGTAGGACTAAGCCAAATCCCAAAGGACATTTTCTGGGAAAAGTTGAAGCCTAGGACTGGTGAAACTTGGGTATAGAAGGCTTACTAAAGTAGTTGAAAATGACTGAGGTTTAGAAAACACCTGGAGTACAGTATGGTGTATGTCAGAAAAGTCATGGTGAAAGTCAGAAATAGTGATCCCAGGGGTGGACATGTAGCATAGGGGCAGGGCACATTTTGCCCCAAATGGTGTCAATATTAAAGGAAGCCGTAGTTTGAAAGAGATACACACCTGAATGTGCATTTACAAATTGAAAAGGAAATTACCCTAAAGACCTTGCTTTGCAAGCTCGTGGTCTGGTAGGTGGCTTGTCCTGGGCAGCTCGTCATCCAGGACACTTGCCCTCATCCTGCAGTGGGGTGGGGGTGGGGCGGCCCTGGCAGCTACAAAAACTTTCATAACAAAACCTCTAAAACTGGGTGACCACCAACCTCACCAGTAAAACCACTGCACAGCTCCTGAAGTGAGATCAGTATTTGGTACAATGCTTCCAGAATAAATGTTTATCAAAAGTGCAAGGGGGTTTCAGCGTAGATCCAGTTGCTCGCCACACAAAGATCCAATTATTGAGATGATGAGGATTGCCGAAGAAGAAGGGGCTTTAACTCAAAAGACATCTCTTGGGAGAATGGGAGACATGGTCTCAAATCTGTCTCTAGATCAACAGAGATCATGGGCTTTTTGAGGAGGAGTCATAGGCATTAGGAGAGGTCGCATGCATGGGGCAGGTCACACGTATTGGCAGGTGTATTGGGGCACGTCACATGTCCTGGAGCAGGTGTATTGAGACTGGTGGGAGGCATTGGGGCAGATTGTGGGGGTGGTGATCCTTGCCTTCAGGAATCATGCTCAGGGGCCTTCACAATCTCAACTCCTTTGTCTTGCAAAAATTCCGCCATTTCTGGGAAACAACTCAAAAAGTTCAAGTAGTTGGTTAAAGGGAGAGGATTATAAAAAACAATACAGGGGTCATTGAAATTTATACATAAAGCCAGTTATAATACAAATCTTTATGATATTTTATATCTGTGGTGATATTAAACAGTGACTTAATGTTCGTAGTGTTTAGAAGAGTACTTGGCCCCTGGTGTTAGGTACCATAATTCATCACAGCTGAAATGCTACTGGTTATAAGAGGATCATCATTATTTTATTTACCGCTTCGGAAAAAAAAAAAAAAACAGTGAAGTTATGACACACCATTTATTGTATGACACATCCTAATTTCAGAATGTTAAAATGAGAAAGAATGCATCTTTAGAACTGATGGAATAGTTAGCTGTTTATTTATAACATCTTAGATTTGAACTATTCATTGATACAGAAAATGATGTGACATTTCAGGCTGGCAAGTAAGAGAAAAGCTGTTGTTTCTTTTCCTACTGGGTGCCTCTTGTTACATAAAGAAGGGCTGGGCATGGTGGCTCATGCCAGTAATCCTACCACTTTGGGAGGCCGAGGCAGCAGAATCACTTGAGTTTGAGACCAATCTGGGCAATATAACACGAGCCCATCTCTACAAAAAAATAGAAAAACTAGCCTGGCGTGGTGTTGCATTCCTGTAGTCCCAGCTACTTGGGAGGCTGAGGCAGGAAGATCTCTTGAGTCCAGGAATTTGAGGCTGCAGTGAGCTGTGTTGACACCACTGCACTCCAGCCCGGGCAACAGACAGCTTGCTGTACAAGCTGGAATTAACAAGTATCGGAGACCTGAGTTGACATGGCGTAACAAATAATATGGAAAAGTGTCAAGTGTCATACATTTATATTTCATTTCACTTTGCAAAGTATTTTTATATCTTATTCGACCTAATTTTTTATCACAATGAAAACAACTGTGTATATTTTATAAATAGATGCTCAATAGAAAAATAAAACCATACAGAAAATACATTTAGAGATAAATAACCACAACAAATTTTAACAACCATAATTTAAAACAGAGATAGTGTATGTAAATACTGTATGTTCAGTTAAAACAAAATTGGGACATCTTACCATTCCTTCTTATTTTTTACAAACCGTTTTTTCCTCTCCCTCCCTCAACTAGTTCAACCAATGTTGCCAGCCACGTTCTGCTCCCTGATCATGTTATCATGTCATGGTATAAAACCAACCCTACCCCTAAAGGGATTGGGGGTTGGTTTGATGGTCAGTTTTATTTGATCTCCCCAATAGCCCCAGGGGCAATGTAGTGCTACAAGCCCCCTGCTGCCGAGGCAGGGACAGGCTCCAGAGGTCGAGTGATTTGTGTGACACCCAGTGGTTAAGTGGCACCCGGGCCTTAGCTGGGAGCGCTAGTCTTCGAAAGTTGCCCTTGGCTGTTCTGAGATCAAGTTCGTCATAGATACGACCATTCAGCCTGAGATGGTCACATTTTATTCCTCTTGCTCCAGCTTTGTGAACAACACTCCCTTCTGTACTCAAAAGTGTCCCCGGGCGGACAAATGACATGTTTGCTCCAGTCATGGACCACTTCTCCAGTGGGGCCAACTCTTCCAGGATGGTTGATTCCAGACAGCCCCAGCTAAGAGACCGCTGGACCCACAGTGGTTCTGGAGCAGTGTCTACACTTGGCATTACTGATGGTGTTAGAAGGGAGATGTGGTATAGCAGCAAGAGGAAAGAAAAGGAAGTCAGAAATCTCAATGTCAATTCTCAGGGGCTCAGTGAGATCACTGCATGCAAAAATGCTATACAAATATTGAATTTTTGGTAGGGTTGCATATATTTCTTTTCTTTTTTTCTTTTTTTTTTTTGAGACAGAGTCTCACTCTGTTGCTCAGACTAGAGTGCCATGGCATCAGTTTAGCTCACAGCAACCTCAAACTCCTGGGCTCAAGCGATCCTCCTGCCTCAGCCTCTCAAGTAGCTGGGACTACAGGCACGTGCCATCATGTCCGGCTAATTTTTTCTATGTATTTTTAGTTGTCCAGATAATTTCTTTCTATTTTTAGTAGAGACGGGGTCTCGATCTTGCTCAGGCTGGTCTCGAACTCCTGAGTTCAAACGATCCTCCCGCTTCTGGCTCCCAGAGGGCTAGGATTATAGGCATGAGCCACCACGCCCGGCCAAAGGGTTGCATATATTTCAATGAATGAAACTAATAAGCACATCTTCCAAATTCATTGAGCCTTCCCCTGTCCCCAGTCTCAGGTGCCAACCTTCCAGCGCACTTTCCCATCCACTCCTCTTCCAAGCACATTCAACATGACACATTACAACCCCAGGCTTCAGTTCCTCCATTTGTAAAACAGTGAGAGATTATAACACTTGTGTCTTGCAGGTGTTATGAGAATTAAATGCTTTCGATAAATGGTAGCTCCGATTACTCCAGGGTCCAGGGCATGGGAGTGGTTTGTTGGCTACTGCCTGCCCTGTCCCTACACTCTTCCAGAAATAGTTTCTTCTTATACTCTGTCCGCTACCGTCTGGGACGCACATGCTGGCTTCAAAGGCACATCTGCACATCACCAAAATATTGCGGGGCGTTACATTCCATAAAGTCAAAAATATATTGCAAGCCTAGCGCCCTTGCATGTAGTAGACAGACAAGTATTTATGGTTGAAGTAAGTGTTTCATTCCCGTCAAAGTGCAGAAATGCAAAAAAGGTAGAATGCCAGAATGTCAATGAAAAGATCAAAGCGTAACAGATAGTTCTGTGTCTTTCCTGCTGCAAGTCGCCGCAACAGAAAAATCCCATTAAAAGCCAATTCCCAGTTCGACTGCAGCCATAGCATCACCCATTGTTCCTTGTTCCCAGTACGAGTATGATTTATCTGCTTCTCAGAGTGACACACTTATAACATTGGGCGCATTCTAATCCCAGGTTTTCTGGAAATCAGATCTGCTGTCCTATTATGTCTATGGACCAGCTAAATGATGATACTATCTTGTTGTCCAGATGTTATCTTCCCAACGCCCTTCAAACCTGGGAGTAGCACGGAATCCAGTCTTAGCACAGTCCTAACTTTTGCCTTCGAGAGCCTGGTCAGTACCCAACGGCCCCCAAGAAAATGCTTGATTGTATTGACGTTGTTTTCAATGCTTCTATTTATTTTTAAATTTTACTGACACATGCATATGGAAAAAAAGATATACAGAAAAACATAATATGGAAAGTAAAAGTTACTCTTCTCCTGAAACCCCAGTCCTTCTTCCCCAAAGTACCTTATGTTTCTTTCAACCAATTATAACACACATACCTTTTTGAAAATTATATAAATGCAGTCATTCTGTATTTCTAATCATTCTATATTTATATTGACTGCTTTTTTTCATGAAACGGTGTATCTTAAAGCTCTTTCCATCTCAGTACATGCAGACTTCTTTAATGACTAGGCAGTATGCCTTTGCAGAGTAAGCTAGATTCTAATTGGTCCCCTACCTGTGCTTCCTGTCTCCCCTGTTGCAGACTTTGCAGCAATGAACAATGTTGCACATGCACCTTGGCATCCTTTTGCAGATATATCTCGAGATAAGTTTCTAAAAAATACAATTGCCAGGTCATAGAGGATGTGACTTTATTTTTATTTAGTTAACTATGTTTCTATATCGGTCTGCGTGTCTAAAATTTTAATACCTACTTCTAAATTGCTACCTAAAAATACTGTGCAGTGTCCTCTTTCTGGAAGCATGTAAGAAAAGTATTTATGGCCCCACCCTGCCCCCCGGGCCCTGCCCAACACTGGGCCTGTTGTATTTACATGGCACATTTAATGGCCTCCCTTTCCTGGGCATCTGAAGGGCATTTGAAGACTATGGTTACCCAGTCTAGGGTGACTCCTCCCCTCTTCTGGATGAATCCAAGAACAATGTTCACTGGGACACTAGTGATGTGTTTGCAGAACCGCTGCTGTGACAGGCAGGCGCTACCCTGGGGCTCTCTCCTGAGCAATGGAGGTAGACTTTCTGGAGAGATTAATCCCTTCCTGTGTGCTCTGACTCACCTTTGCTCCTGTGAGTCTCCACCCTGGTAAACACACACCAGTTAGCGAGGCTCCACCTTTTAAATTGGAGAATCAGCCAGCCCGGCTTCCCAGCTCACAGCCCGGTTCTTCCTCCCTGTGAGGGACTCCAGTGTTTTGGTGCCACCTCCTAAATGAGGCCATTATGTGGCTATGGGTGTACCCTACTTTCTAGAACTTGCATGTAAACCAATTGCTCTTTTATTTATTTATTTATTTATTTATTTATTTATTTTGAGACAGAGTCTCACTCTGTTGCCTGGGCTAGAGTGCCATGGCGTCAGCCTAGCTCACAGCAACCTCAAACTCCTGGGCTCAAGCAATCCTGCTGCCTCAGGCTCCCGAGTAGCTGGGACTACAGGCATGCGCCACCATGCCCGGCTAATTTTTTCTATATAATTTTAGTTGTCCAATTAATTTCTTTCTATTTTTTAGTAGAGACAGGGTCTGGCTCTTGCACAGGCTGGTTTCAAACTCCTGACCTTGAGCCATCCTCCCGCCTCGGTCTCCCAGAGTGCTAGGATTACAGGCGTGAGCCACTGTGCCGGGCCACCAATTGCTCTTTAATAAACTAAATCATCCCTAGATACTAAGTGTGGGTCCAAGGAAGTGTGTGCTCAATCCCTATCTAATGGAAATGTCTTCCTCGTCATTTGCAGTAAGTGTTGGGGCGAAGAGAGACTTTTTATCATTGTTATTACTACATTCACGCCTCAGCTGGCACCCCGCCACCTTACTCCTCCAGGGCTGCTGGCAAGTGGAGTACCTTGCTGAGGATCCTGCTGTTTAAAATGCCACCATTTTTAGCAGGGGAAACACAAAGGAGTTGCTCAAAAAGGAAGCCCACAGAAGAGAAGGCAGCTGAGCCTGGAGGTGACAGCTGAGAAGAGATGCCTTTGTCACCTGAGGAAGGTGGCTGTCCCCACACAGCTGGGGAACTTCCCATCCCTGCTGCCCTCCTCCAAGCCCGTGTGGCAGCCAGATCCGCCCCTGCCTCTCAGTCAGGACAGGAGGAAGAAATGTCGGGGAAACAGGGGCGAGGTTGTTTGTTCCAGAACCTCAAATGCATATTCTTACAATTCTTGAACAACTTTCAGCCCCTGTTTCCGAGGGGTTAGGGTGGTGAATGGTGAGGATTTCCCACCATGTTCCCTGCCTACTCTGCACTTCTGGTGACCGTGTTCCAAGGAAGACCTCTGGACAAGTCATGTCATTATTAAGCTCTCTTATGCCCTCCCCCGCCCCCCCAACAGCAGAAAATGGTCTTTGTTTCTACCATGGGGAACTTTTAAGTGGCCCTGGGCTGGGATGCAAGCCTGAACATCCATGTTTGGTTCCCAGCTTCCCCGGCAGCGTGGTCACCCTCTGTTACCACGTCCCTGCCCAGCCCTAGCCCACCGCCAGCTTGCGTTTGGCTGCCTTTGGAGGATTCTGAGCTTGTCTTTGACAACCTGAATTGCTCCCACCCTCCCTCCGCCTCATCTGGATGAGAAGAGAAAGGGCACAGCAAGGAGCAGTCAGGAAAGACAGATGCTATCATAGAAGACCTTGGTTTATTCACCAGTAGAGATAATAACACGCAGTATGGGGAGTGGTTGTGAAAGGTGAACGAGTTCACATACGTAACTGTTAATATAAGAGCCTGAGAGAGGGACAGTGAGGGAGAGAGGGGAAAGGAGGCAGTGGGAGGGAGGGGGAGAGAGAGAGAGAGAGAGAAAGAAGGAAGAAGGGAAAGAGAGAGAGAGACAGTTTGATTGATTTGTGACCTATTGGATATAGAAAATGTATCAAATCAAAAATAACTCCAGTGTTTTCGGCTTTGATGCTAAGAGGAGGTGGTCATTAACAAAGACTGTATGTCTTTTTAATGATGAATTCCATTTTGGAGAAAGGCTGTCATTCTGTTGCCGTCTTAAACTTAACAAGGGGAAATATCCAGTAAGTCACTCGTGAGACTGTGAGGAAACCGTGTTTGGATGCATCCCAAATCATTGAGACTTTGATTCACATCTTGCCTTTGCTGCTTACAAGCTGGGTGATCTCACCTTCTGCTGGGGATGGGAATGTTAACCCCTCTCTCACAGGGTTGTGTGCGTTTGTGAATGGAACAGTCTCAACAGATAAAATAGCTCATTGCTTTGCAAATAGTGACTGCTCCGTCCCACTATTGGTTCCTTATCCTGGTGCAGATAGAAGCCCGGAAAATGAGGCCAAGGTGAGGACTGGAGATTTAGGGGTGGGAATCTTCAGTGTTATCATAGTTGGGACCATGAGAATTAATGAACTCCACAAGGAGCCCTATTCTACTAGGGAATAATTGCCATTAGGAGCAGAAGGGACAGTCAGGAATGTTTCACTGTGCAGTTAGAGAAAAGGCAGTTGGATTGAACATCAAGACCAGCTTGGGTTACCTTGAGAAGGCAGCTTCTGTAGATCAGTACAAACGTATATACCATGACACAGAGCATCTCTGTTTCTTGTCCTTTGTAGAAGTTAAATAACCACTTATTAATTGCCCTTCTGTTTTGTTCAACTGTGTTTACATTTTTCAAAGGTAGTGTGACATTTTTGGCCTCTTTTGAGTATGGGGACATCTGTTGGGGTTAAAAATCTACCAAGCAACAAACCTGTAGGTCTGTTTCTCTAGGACCTTACTTTTCTATGGCCAGAAAGCTAGAAAAGGAGGGAGGGTGAGGCAGGGATGAATCTTTATCAGGTTAGAAGTAAACCATGGGCATTTATTTGAAGGAGATCTAGTGAGTCATGCTGTGGCCAGGACAGTGTTTTTTCTTGCGTTCTGCATTGCTACAAGAGGAAGAAGGAGTGGTGAAGTGTGAGTTGTAGAATTGATGCTGCATGTAGTTCTGAGAAAGCTTAGACATCACATAGACAGTTTCCCTCTGCAAGGCAGCACAGGTGGCAAAGCTTCCGGAACCCGTTTCTAAAGTGTGAGCCCATGGCACTGCTATGCAGGCCTTCCCTATGGCTGACTTTAAAGGATTGCTTTTCCCAGATCCTCTAGAATGTGCTCTTAGCAAAGGATCTGTGTTTCCCACCAAGAAAGCTTTAAACAACAAATTATTAAAATGAAACTTGAAATGGCTTCCATGTTGTTTCTTACCACCTCCCTCTTCTCTCAAAGAGCCTCCTTTTTCCCTTTTTTCATCCTAGTTTTGACATCTGAGCAGTTGGCCTTCCTGGATACCCTTATTCAGAATTTTTCTCTCTTTTGTTCCAACTCCCCCAAGCATGAGCTCCCGTGGAGGGGGCAAGGGCCGAGTCTCACTGGGTTCAGGGCCCTCTATACTCACCCACCGGGTGACACTTCCAGTACGTGTATGAAGTGCTTGAAGGCAAGGAGACTCTCCCAATATCTTGGCATGTAAGACTTGCCATTACTTCATTTGCATTAGCTTTTTTGCCCAGTGAGTGTCAATTATAATGACTGTCCTTCCTCCTCTGGACTCCTCTGGCAAATTCAAAGGATTTTAGGCCTACTTTCAATGACTTCTTCTCTAGGAAGTCGTTTCTCCTGCCTCTCCCAGGACAAAGGAGTCTCCCCACCTCCACTGCTGGAACAGCCGTTTGGTGTGTGTTTATGTATTGACTGTTACTGACACATGACTCAGTTTGCCCCGTTGTTATGTAGTGTCCTTCAGTGGACTGTGAGGTCCCCAAGTGCAGCCACCGATAGCACTCCCATCTGCCCTGGTCCCAGGGCGTGGCATGTAGCTGAACACAGGGGAGTCCTGCTCCAGAAATGCCAAAAGGAAGGAAGCGTGCAGTCCATGAAGTGTTCATAGGCCACCCCTGGTGTTAAGCTGAAAAGCCCCATAAGTAGACAAGGGCCAAGACTTCATCTATTCAAGGAAGGCATGAGAGGGGGGTGGATGAGGTCCTCTGTCCAGAGCATGTTCTGTGATCACATTTAATCTGTCCTTGCCCACTTCCTCATTACTGTAGCAGTGATCAGTTATGAAAATGTGGCTTATCTTTTGAATATGGAAGGCCAATAGTACAGTGACAGGGATAAGTTTATGGAGGGAAAATAATTTAGGTGACTCGAGAAATTAGGACAATGTGACATAGCCACTGCGTGATACATATTCTTTCCATTTCTCGGTTCTGTCATGTAACTTGCAAAACAAGTCTAGAAAGTTTCTATATCTTTGCTTATTTTCACTGACAGATTTAACAGCCACTAAAGTTGAAGGAATTATCAGAGACCATCGATCGTATGCCGTGCTATATTCTAGACACTGTTCGGCACTTTACATATGTTATTTTATTTAATCCTTACAGCAACTCTATGAAGTGCTTATTTCTCCCATTTTACGAATGAGAAAAAAAGAAGCTTCAGTGACATAGTGGACTTAGGTAACTTTCCCACACTTAGTTTGTAGGGATCAAAGCTGGAGCTTGAATCTTTGTCTATTGATGGCAAAATCTTTCTCTGTTTGCTCTGCTCATTCTGCTACATTTTATTTGAGGAAGACTTGGGAAATTGCAGCATTTTTTTTTTTTTTTTACTCTGGGGCAAAATAAACTATCCTAATACTTATGTGTTTTCTGCTTGCAGGGAAGCAAGGGTGCGTACCGGTACCACTGGCAGAGCCACAATGTCAAGCACAGTGGCGTGGACGACATGGTGCTGCTCTCCAAGATCACAGAGAACTCCATTGTGGAGAACCTCAAGAAGAGATACATGGATGACTACATTTTTGTATCCTTTATTGGTTTCTTTGGACATTTGTAAGTGATTCAACAGGAAAACGTGGCTTTATACCTGGTGTAAGAAGAGTCATCTGAAAGTCTGAACTGACACTGTGCTCACATCATTTTCACCGTTTCAGAAGGAGGTTTTGTCCTTTTGTGTCACTTGGTTTAGGCTGTGCAGAGGGCAAAGACGACGCTAAGCTATTTTCCTGGTGCTTCACAAAGTCAAGATGCAGCCAGGATTCACTTATTTTAATCTGTGGCATTGTCCCTTTGACGTGCTGTAGTCATGCACTTGGTGTCTGAAACCTCTGCTGGTCCTAGAGAAAGTTCTGGTTTGCGAAGAGTTCTATCGATAATGCATCCTAATTGCAAAGCAGAGAGATTTAAGTCCAGACTTAAAAGGCTAAAAAATGTTGCCCCATGCAAAAAGAAAAGAAAAAAGCAATTTTGCCAGTTTTCTGCATTTTTATGTTTACTAAAGGAAACATGAGACGTGAACAACAGCTATTGAAGATGCCTGACATTCTTGAGTAGTTCTTTATGTTTCAATTTTAGCTTGCCAGATGCCATTTTTTATAGGGCTTTTAAAAATGCAGAATGGAAATTTGATTCAAATGTGTGTTGACTGCATTATAAACAGAGAAACTGTGCTGTTTTGCTTAAGTTCCTGCAGGATTCAGGGGTTTTTGTTTGATGCAACTATGTAAAGATATAGTAGTGGGATTGTTGTGAGAGTTAGTGATAAGCATGCAAAGATCCATGTCAAATCTGTATAGCAGTACCAGAAAGTTTAACTTGGATGCTGATCATGACTTCTGAAGGCATGGTGTCATGGATGACCTATGAAAAGTGGAGTCTTCGCTATTGGCGTAACAACGATTTTGGATTTGAACCCAGAAAGCTTGGGGAGGAATAGTTTTCTCATCAGTGGCTTTTTGGTTGTTACTGTTAAAACACTGCTTGTCTATTAGTTAAAACCACCCAAACCAGCTGCCTTAATGCGATCACTGGTGTGTATGTGCGTTGGGGGTGGGGGGATCAACTTATCATCAGGTATTTATCTAGCAACACTAACGGCATTATTCCAAGGCACTTGGACCATTCTGATCAGTACTGCACTGTTTCTTACTTACTACAGAGGAATTTTGCCAAATATCTGCATAGTTAAACCTCTAAACTCCTGCTTTTAGGGGTTAACAAAGGTATTTGGATTTGTTAGCGAGGTTGTAATAGCATCATTTAAAGAAATTATTTTTAAATGGAAAATAATAGTTGTATATGGTTGTGGAGTACAATGTGACATTTTCATACATGTATACATTTTGGAATGATAAACTCAAGCTAATGAACATAGCTATCGCCTCACATGCTTGTGTGTGTGTGTGTGGTATAAACATTTAAAATCTACTGTCTTAGCAATTTCGAAATATTCATTATATTATTAACTTACAATAGCATCTTGAGCAGGGGAGGCAACCTACAGCCTGCAGACAAAAATCCTGCCTGCTGCCATGTTTGTAACTACAGTTTTATGAGAACACAGCCGTGCTCATTTGTTTACTCATTTGTCTGTGGCTGCTTTCATGCTACAGCAGTGGAGGTGAGTAGTTGCAATAGACTCTCTGACGTACACAGTCGCTAATGACTTTCTGGCCCTTGACAGAAAAAAATTTGCTGACTCTGCTCTAGATACGTGTGTAAGACTTCCTTTAATTTAATTACATGGAAGCAGTTGTGTTCAGTTGCAAGTTTTGATTTTATTTGGTCAAAAAATTCCAGCCTGAGCAAGAGTGAGACCCCCGTCTCTACTAAAAGTGGGAAAATTAGTTGGGCATCATGGCTGTGCCTGTAGTCCCAGTTACTAGGGAGGCTGAGGCAGGAGGATCGGTTGAGCTCAGGAGTTAGAGGTTGCAGTGAGCTATGATGATGCCACTGTACTCTAGCATGGACAACAGAGTGAGACTTTATCTTTAAAAAAAAAAAAATAAATAAAATATGCTTACTTTATGTGGGCTTACCACTGTCAAAAAATTTTAATCACTTTTATGTTCAAGCCCCATGGCATGTGGAAACTGGCAGATAATAGATTAGAAAGAGCTGGGTGGCATAATGTAGATTTGGACTGCCTGGGTTCAAACCTTACTCTGAGTGGATTTGGTGACCTTAATTAAGTTCTGTGATCTCAGTGCCTTGGTTTCCTCTTCTGTAAATTGATAGTGATAATAAAATCTCCCAATGAGACTATAATAAGGGCGAAGTGAAATAATGAATACAGTAAGTATGCAATAAACATTAATTGTTATTACCCTATGCTAGGGCAGGGATATAAGTTCTTCCCATATTTCCGAGTTATTTTACAAAAATTCAACTGTAAAATTGCTTATTGGAAATTCAAATGCATTTTACCATAGAAACTTTTAAATGGAGGATTGAAAACCCATAAAAGTCTAATTTCCACGGAATGTAATTGAATAGGTTATTTATTGGAATGTTCTTGGAATGTGGGCTAACCTTACTACATTATTTACTTAGAAATGTGGTTTTTGAAAAGCTGGGTAAAAAAAAAAATGATGTTAGTAGTCAGTTCAGCCTCACTCCTCTACCAAAAGAATTCTTACCCCCCAACACCAGAAGCTCCTTCAGGGCAAGGACTGTGTCTTGTATATCTTCTTCAAAAAAACCAAAATTAAAAAAACGCTTTAAAGCAACACATGTTCATTTGACACGGCTTATAAAATGCAGTCGAGCAAAAAGGAGACCACTAAAATCACCTGGAATTCCAACACATGAGGTTAGTTCTTATTGATCTCTTGGTGTCTGTCTTTCAATTAAGCCACATATAGACATGCGTATATGTATGCTTTCTTGTTGTTGTTAATTTTAACAAAAATGGCGTCATCCTGCATCATGTATTTCTTGGTTTCCTGCATGATTCTTGGCATGGTGCATTATATTAATTATTCACTGAAAATATGTTGACTATTAAGATGTGCTTTTTGAGTTCAGACAACAGAATTTTTAAATGACTCACTCACACAGAGGGGGCTGATTATGTGCCTTTGAATTAATGCCTTTGAATCAATGACTGACTAATCGCGTGTTCTACCAAGGAAGTGAGTTATTTGACCACTAATGACTTTATGTTTTAGAAATCTCGACCCGCTACCCACTCACTATATGGGAAGCCCAGCATAAATGTGCTTTCTGTCATTAGCACAGAGTAGCTTTCAGCTTAGGGAAGCTTGATAGATGTTTGTGAAATAACACTGGGGATCTGGCTGCAAATCTTTTCCTCTGATAGTGATAAGGGCGTCCTTTACCACTTCATTGTTAAGGGACTTTAATGTTAAAGGAACATTATAATAGGGTAGCATTGTTGTAAATAAGAGTTGGGTTTTTTCTCTTCTATGTTTAATTGTTAAGGCAGGAAGAGATTTGATTTCACATTGAGTTATAAAATTCCTCATTTTATCTCCTCTAGATCTAATTCCTCCAGCTCATTGCCATGTATTGAAGGACAGCATTTGGAACAATCCATTGTTAATGCATTCAGGCTGAACGCACATTTCTTCTACATTAGAGAAAAACAAAATACTTAGCAAATGCTGACATTGTTTATCAACAAAAACACCCATATTTTTGAGTTATTTCTCCTAAGACAAGGAAGGTCTAATTTGCCGTCCACTTGTGAATGTTGCCGCACTTCTTACAATTACATTCTAAGATAGATGAGGAAAACATTGCAGCATTCTCTCTTGGGCTTGGCCAGACGTCATTTCTAGCCACTTGGCTGGTAGACAGAGCTCCTGTGCAAAGCACTCCACGCTCATTTGGTCCGACTTTCTCCAAACTTGTTTTTACTCAAAGACCACACTCCAGTGTGTTTGGCATTTTTAATGCTTGAATGAGGAGTTTAGACTTCCGTGCCAGACCGACTGGAATTCGAGGCAGGGTAGTTGCTTCTGGTAGGGTTGACCCTTAGTGGCCAGTTCATGTGGCAGGGGCAGCAGGCTGTAGTGAGACAAAGCCTCAAGTTCCAGCTCAAACATTCTCCATGAACGTGACCCTGGTCAGTTCGCCTCACCTCCCTGTACCACCTCAGGAATAAATCTGGGGAAGTCTACTCAAGCCATGTGGGCAGTTTTGGGGAATCCACCTACTATTAAAATGTTTTTTTTTAAAGTTCAGCTCTCTGCATTGCCAAATAAGGGACCATTAAAAACAAACAAGCAGACGTTTCGCTACCATTATATTTTATAAAAGAAAGAATATTTTCTTCAGTGCATTTTATAAATGCAAAAATATATACAAAGGAAATAATCTAAGAATAAAGAAAATTTCCTTTATATTGAATAAATTGAGCTTTATGAAATATTCAGTGCATTGTTTCTCTTCTCATTCTTGCCACAAGTCAATAAAAATTCATACATCCGTGGACAAGCATTTGGAAACCAATCAATTAAAGGTCTCTTCTGTCTCATGTAGTCTGTTAAGTAAAATGGCATTTATTTAATTTTTTTCTGTTTCTTGGTATTACAGCTTCCTATATCCATGCATTTTGAAAATAAAGACACCTTCGCTGCCAAACCTTATGTGGGAAGATACAGTGATCTGAACAACTTTTCCCAAAGCACACCTGAATGAAAGTAGCCAGGAAGGGGAGTGGACATTACAGGAGTTATCTGGAGTTCCCAGCCCAGCGGGAGACCTGAGCTCACAGGGAAATACCTGAGGTCTCTGCAGACCCAGCTGGGTAGAAAAGGCTAAAATTATTTGGATAATTATTAGGCCAAACTCTCACCTGAGATAACTAAAATTTGTTTATTTCCTTTTAAGCTCAATTAAATGCCCTTGTCCCAATTCTTCTGATTTAGCTAAGTTTGTAGCTACTTAGCACAGAAACAGGGCACATTACCCATTTTAAACCAAACTTTATTTTTCAGAAATCCTCCTAGATAGTATTGCCCTTTCGAATCCTACCGGGAAATTTAGGGGACAACTACACATTTCCCTGTTCATTCCAACCTGAGTCATTGGGTTCAGGATTGGCCTAGAATAGTCCCAAGGAGGTTTTGTTTTGTTTTGTTTTGTTTCTCTGAATGTCTCCTGAACCAGGCCCTTACTACAATTTATATAATCCGCTTAGTGAAGAACCAAGACTTTACAAGATATGTCTTTTTTTTTCTTTCTTTAAAATTTTTTAAAAATTTATTAATACTTTCAACTTTATTTTTCTTTCTTCCCAACTCATAATCAAAAGCCAGAGACCAAGATATGTCTTGATATGTCAGACTAATAGTTTAAATAATGTTTGGTTATGCTAGGAGCTCATATGTAACTAAATTTATATTTTGGGGTGACCATGGGATTGGTGGGGAGGTGGTACCTGTGGCTCCTGTCCTCAGGGAAGCCCTTTATTCTCTGTGTGCAGTAATCAGTTTATCTAGGGCAAGGTGGCATTAATAGCATTCCCTTACCACGAAGGGAAAGAGTAACCTACTGAATGGAGGAACTTATTTGCCCAGGTTTGCTTTTACCTGGGGATGATGTAGACATAGACTAGACATCTCTCTCTTCTGAAATGGGGGTGGTTCTAGCAGTGCTATATTTCTAAAAAATTAGGTTTACCATAAGAATCATTATTTTGTTTAGCATGAGAATCAGAACGAGAGACAAACCTCATTCATTCAGTTTTTTTTTTTTTGAGACAGAGTCTCACTTTATTGCCCAGGCTAGAGTGAGTGCCATGGCGTCAGCCTAGCTCACAGCAACGTCAAACTCCTGGGCTCAAGCAATCCTGCTGCCTCAGCCTCCCAAGTAGCTGGGACTACAGGCATGTGCCACCATGCCCGGCTAATTTTTTCTATATATATTAGTTGGCCAATTAATTTGTTTCTATTTATAGTAGAGATGGGGTCTCGCTCTTGCTCAGGCTGGTCTCGAACTCCTGAGCTCAAACGATCCGCCCACAAACGATCCGCCCACGTCGGCCTCCCAGAGAGCTAGGATTACAGGCTTGAGCCACCGCGCCCGGCCATTCATTCAGTTTTGATTAGCTCCTTGCCTTGTGGAAAGGATACTAAAACATACAGCTAAAGGAGTTCGATTTTTGAGAACACAAAGCATCACAGATTCTAAATTAGAAAAGACCATGGAGCTATCTAATCCAACCCCACCTCCACCCTGCATTGAATCCTTGCACTGCCAATTTAGGGTTGCTAGATGAAATTCAGGACTCCCAGTTAAATTTGAATTTCAGATAAGCAATAAATAACTTACAACTGTGTCCCATATATTGCTGGGGACCATATTTATTTGGGACATACTTATACTAAAATATTCTTCATTGTTTATCTGACCTTCAAATTTAGGTAGGCATGCTGTATTTTTATTGGCTAAATCTGGCAACCGTGCCAATAATAATAATAAGAAAATTAACGACAACAACAGCACCTGCTTATCTTTGAAAGACATAGCTTTTTGATTAAGGGTATGGACTCTGGGGGCCAGGCATGGTGGCTCAGGCCTGTAATCTGAGCACTTTGGGTGGCCAATGCTTGCTTGAGGCTAGGAGGCCTTGCTTGAGGCTGGGAGTTAGAGACCAGCCTGAGCAACATACCGAGACCCCATCTCTACAAAAAAATTTAAAAATTAGCTGGGTGTGGTGGCGTGCACCTGTAGTTCTAACTACTGGGGAGGTTGAGGCAGGAAAATCGCTTGAGCCCAGGAATCTGTGGTTACAATGAGCTATGATGAAGCCACTGCACTCCAGCCTGGGTGACAGGGCAAGAGCCTGTCTCTTTAACAAAAAAAGAGTGTGAACTCCATCTGAGTTTGAATCATAGCTCCACCATTTACTAGCTTGTGACTTTGAGCAAGTTTTTAAATTTCTATATGCCTCAGTTTCCTTGTATAGGTTGAGTATTCCTAATTTGAAAATTCAAAATCTGAAATGTGCCAAAATCCAAAACTCTTTGAGTGCCAACATGACACTTGAAAGAAAATGTTCATTGGAGCATTTCAGATTTCGGAGTTTTGGATGAGGGATGCTGAACTGCTAAATGTAATGCAAATATTCCAAAATCTGGGGAAAAAAAGTGCAAAATCCTAAAAACTTCTGGTCCTATGCATTTCAGATAAGGAATACTCAACCTATAGTAGCCTGTAGTAGAATAGGATTACTAATAGTGATAGGATCGTTGTTAGGTGCTTAGATTAGTGCCATGTACATGTGCATGAGTTCGATTAGTCGTATCACCCCTTATACATTCTTGGCTACAGCATCATGGACATTTCTAATCTGCTTACGACTTTAGTAGTACATTGATCTGTCCTAAATTTTACCTCAAAAAGGTGAGCCAGTAATCTCTCACTGGCTTCGTCTGACTTTGGTGATTGGAAATATGTTTTCCAGTCTCTAAGCTCCTGGCCCTTTTTCCATACACTTTAGTTTCATCAGCATTTTCCCTTAGTGCTATGGACTGCCCCTACACCAGAGCAGGTACATCCGGTGTGCTCTTAAAACCACATCATCTTCTCTACTGTTCAACCCCTTCAAGTCAGATGTTTCTGGTCAGTGACAAAGGAAGCGAAATATAATAGCAATCAAGTCATTCTGCATGCTCGCTCACCTTTGTGTACAAAAAAAATTTTTTTTTTTTTGAGACAGGGTCTCACTCTGTTGCCCCAGTTAGAGTGCAGTGGCATCAGCCTAGCTCACAGCAACCTCAAACTCCTGGGCTCAAGTGATCCTCCTGTCTCAGCCTCCCGAGTAGCTGTGCCACCATACGCAGCTAAACTCTTTCTATTTTTAGTAGAGATGGGGTCTCACTCTTGCTCAGGCTGGTCTTGAACTCCTGAGCTCAAGTGATCCTCCCACTTCAGCCTCCCAGAGGGCTAGGATTACAGGTGTGAGCCACCACGCCTGGCCTGTGTACAAATATTATTTTTGAAAAACTGATCCATGCCACATTCATTTGCGTACAATAATAAAAACAATAATGTTGGCTGGGCGCGGTGGCTTACGCCTGTAATCCTAGCACTCTGGGAGGCCGAGGCGGGTGGATTGCTCGAGGTCAGGAGTTCAAAACCAGCCTGAGCAAGAGCGAGACCCCCGTCTATAATATAAATAGAAAGAAATTAATTGGCCAACTAATATATATAGAAAAAATTGGCCGGGCATGGTGGTGCATGCCTGTAGTCCCAGCTACTCAGGAGGCTGAGGCAGAAGGATTGCTTGAGCCCAGGAGTTTGAGGCTGCTGTGAGCTAGGCTGATGCCATGGCACTCACTCTAGCCTGGGCAACAAAGCGAGACTCTGTCTCAAAAAAAATAAATAAATAAAAAATAAAAAA